>QANZ01050028.1:41259-70380 GCA_003254925.1 Chamaecrista fasciculata | reverse complement strand
AAAAATATATATTTTGGTCTCTTCTCTAGTATATATATGGGTAATATTTTTAGTAGTATAAAAAATTAAAAAAGTAATCTTTCAAATAAATTATTTTTTCAAATAATTATCTTATTTTTTAATATACAGTATACTGTTGAAATTATGTATCAAATTTTGAATAATAATTTGTTGTTAGTTGAAGATAAATTATTTGGTCCACAAATTTGTAAAGATTATTCTATTTTGATCCTTGAATTTATTTTTTGGTCATTGAATTTAAAAGAGAGAGACCCAATCGTTGATGAATACGATTGTTTACAGGCAGAGACATACATTTCACTTCGTAAGGATCGATATAAAATTGTGGACCAAATAGAAGGTTTTAAAAATTTTCATGTTATTTACATTTTGGTCCTTTCATTTCATTACATAAAGCAACTTCAACCCTCATTAGAAATATTCACCTTTAGCACAAATTCCAAAACAATTTCATTACCATTTCATTTCATAACAACCACAACTAAAAAGTCAAAATATCATTTTTTTATTTCTATCTTATTCCATTATCAATTATCAATTCTACCCAACCACCATCATTACATACCCTTTTTCATAATTTCACATCATATTTTTTTCATTACATCTCAAACTAATCCACACACCATTTTACATAATTTTCTCATTACCATTTCATTACATAAAATAAAATCATCATTTCATTATATACTTATAATCCAAACACACCTTAATGTGCAACTACTCATCAGCACGCAAGTCCTAGGCGTACCTTTAATTGCAGCTACATTAATCTCTACTCCTCAATTTCGTCATATATCAGACAATGTATATAATATTATATATCGTTTTATGTTGTATTTGCATGTCTTCTTTGTTTGACTCCTATACTCACCTCACCTAGCTCGTCACGTTTATGTCTCAGATCAGAACACTGCTTCACTGACTTTAATTTGTGACTTTTCTATGTAATAATGCATGCTATACGGCTGTCATGGAACTCTAAAAAATCCATTTCCATGGGTAGTAAAGAGAGAGATGCAGGGAAGTGGCATTATTTGCTGAGGCATCTCATAACTCAGACAGAGACGTCTAATCGGTAATTACGAACACCATGTACGAACTATCAATCTATATGTGGACCAAAGAAAGAAAATTCCCTCTATATATATACAAGTAAAGATTTATTTAACATTTTTTCTGATGGGTTAGTAGAGCATCTCATATCTTGAAATTTATAAAAATTCATTTAAAAGATAATTTTTTATGTTTGAAAACTCACTTGACCAATCAAAAGAAACCTTAACATGTGCCCTAAGAACATATATTAGAAGGACCCTACAAATAAATTAAAAATTATTAACAAATATCTACAGTAAAAGTAAGTGAGCTGCATATTAGGTTGAGGAACATTAACATTAAATTCAAGTTCTAAAGTTAATATTATTGAGAGGGCTTTAACTATTTGCTCATAACCTAAAAAGTATTAATTTTTGCCTAAACCCTAAACCATACACGGATAAGTAAGAGAAATTTATGATTGACCCAAAAAGAGTAAACTAAAAATTCAACTTTTAAAAGTTTAGTAAGTTGTAAACTCATTTTTTTAAAAAAAAAAATATATATATGATTTAGCTCTTAAAAAAATTAACATAATATATTTTCAACTCTATAAAATATTTAAATGATATATTATTTAATTAATAAAAAAGAAATAATAAGTATATTGTATTTGTTTTAAATTTTTAAAAATTAAATTACTTATTTTACTCTCTCAAAAGTTATTAATTCAGTAATTTTTTAAGAATTAAATTATTAATTTACTCTATACTATTTTTTATTGAGTAAACTACCAAATTGGTCCCTGGATTATTGGCTCACAGACAAATTGGTCCCCAAATTTAGGAAATTGACAAATAGGTCCCCAAATTTTTCTAACGTTAGTCAAATAAGTCCCCGAATAACATGCACAGAAGGACCTATTTGACAAATGTTAGAAAATTTCGGGGACCTATTTGACTCGTTAGAAAAATTCGGGGACCTATTTGTCAATTTTCTAAATTCGGGGACCAATCTGTCAGCGAGTCAATAATTCAGGGACCAATTTAGTAATTTACTCATTTTTTATTCTTTACAAACATTTTTTTAAATGCTCTTCAGTCACATATACTTGTAGATGAAATTAAATGCGTCTGGAGTAATTGAATTTGAGAAAAGACCTTTGAAAAAACTAATATCATAAAAAATAACTATTTGAAAAACACAAAAAGTACACAAATTAAATGAACTAGAGCCTACTNAATAACTCATGGGCCAAAAACACCATATGGAAAACTATCCATTTCCAACGGCCCATGCTTATTGATCAGTTCATTTCCCTCACATTTTACTATTTTAGGGTACATGTGACTTCATTTTGCTCAAGTTAACCCTATATAGCATATATTATCAAATTGTTCTGTTATTTTAATTTTTAAACTAGATTGTATAGTCTTTTTCCCAAATCATTTTTCTACAAAAAATAACTTGGTAAAATAAATAGTATTAAATGATATTTTCTGAATTCATCATCTTAGCATCGGCTTAAGCATTCCACATTTTCAAGGTCTTTGAAAATGACAATAATAGTGGCAGGAAAATAAATTTAAGTAAAAGTGATTTGATCCTTAAAAACCATGAGTGGTTGAAATTCAACAATTATATATATGTATGCACATAACATATGAGGTCCTTTACAGTGATATTACTTTTAATATGGTTAAGTATCTATTTACAATTAACAATAACATTAACTTTATCAAAGACACTAGGACTAAGACTGGATTAAAAAATTGTTGATCGGAGTAGTAGAACTTCACTTAGATAAGAGAAAATGATACAAATTTGAATCCTAAAAAGTAAGTGAAAAAGTCAAAATTTGAAGGGTTTTGCTATGGAGAGCTTTATATATATATATATATATATATATATAAAACAGTAAGAAACACATGAAAACAAAGGCTCAAGAAACTAGACACTCATAATGTGAGGTTTCCATCACAGTGGGACCACAACCGTTCTTACATAAAGAAGTAGAAGAAGTTATGAAACTATTAACGTCCTATGCTGGAGGACAGGGACAACAAGAGCCATTGTTCAAAAAGTTAACATAATAAGAAACAAGAGAAGTAATAGTTTTGATTGCTGTCATCAAAGTAACTTTGGAATTTTTATGAACCTTCTCATTTTGTAGTCTCCAAATGACATTCATACCTACTAAAACAGTGATCCAAGCGTCGTAGTACACAGAGTTAAGAACTTTAACTCTATCAAAATCGAAACTTTAAATGCTCTTAGATTCATCAAAAGAAATATTGAATTTGTTAAAAAAAAAATCCATTATCAGTTCATCTTGAACAAGATTGGGGACAATATGATGCAGAGTCCAAATATAGTATGACGCATGATGCAAAATGTTTATAAAAACTCACGAAAACAACAAACATGGTAACACTAATTCCATATAGTAATCTCAGCAGCATCTCATTGAATGACCAATAAATATATACAGCATTCTGCAAGTACATGCCAAATCAGGTATATCATGACCCAAAAAGAAAATGACATATGAAAACGCCTAATCCTTCAATAATGTTCACCAACCTAGTCTTATCTTGATCCTTCTCCTATGCACCAACCAACTAGAATGAGCATATATCAACTATCAAGTACACTTCTAATGTTTTATATGACATTGTTACAGCATCAAGCCAAGGCAAGTATACTTTGGTCAGAATTTTACAGCCAAATCCAATCAAAGATGGAGAAAATATGAGACTATTGTCTTGTCTATCTGATCTGAGAGCCAATGTCGCTATGTGAAAAAAGTTCATAGCAACCAAATAGCATACATAAGGCTAAAAGGTTGTGTCCAGGAAAAATCTGACAGAGGAGTGACATTTCACAAGGGAACCTTGAAGATGTATTGCTGCATGCCAAAATGGCAAACCGAATTCCCAAACCTTGCAAAACAAGTGTGTTATTGCAGTTATAGTTTTCTACTGTCTACTATCAGAGTCTTTGAAAAGAAGACATAAAGTGTGCATTTTTTCACAATCCAGCATTACATCATTGACTTGGCTAGTTGGCTCTATCGACAAAGTTTGTTTCGTCCACATGTTTTCTCCCAGATTTAATGTGATGAATTCATAAAGAATGTAAATATACCCATTTGGGACCTTGTTCAAAGGATGATAAATAGGACATGGCATAACATATATACTTAGCTTATACATGAAACCCTGTCCATCTTGTAAAACTTGTGGTGTCTTTCCCTTTAGAAACTGCCATTCCTATTCCTCCTCTTCCTCCATATCCAACACCTCTATAATACAACCTCCAATCATCTGCATCGGTATCCATCGAAACCAGATATGGTGATCCCACTCCCTTATCATCCCACCCGCCTTTCTTCGATGGCTTCAGAATTGCCCCGTCTTGAAGTCTCACCCATTCCTTCAGCCCATCAGGAGACACAGCCATACCAATACTCCTACTTCCATCAGCAGCAACACCTTCATATGCCATCAAATAGTTCCCATCTCTCTTGTTTCTGGCCACACATGCATTCATCACGCCGAACTCGTCGAAAGAACCGGATTTCCCTCCTCCCATTATCTTCCCCAACTTCACCCACCTGATTCCATCCCTTGACCTGGCAATCCCAATGGCATAGTGCCCTTTTTCCACATCAAAGGAGTGATAATACATCCTGAGGTCGCCATTGCCATGGAAAACCACCTGTGGAGAAGAAATAAACAGAGAATCCCACTCTTTCTCAGACCCAACATCAAACAAGGCTCCACTGTGATGCTCCCCTTCAATTCTAGCCCAATGCCTTCCATCTTGGCTTATAGCTAAACCTGGTAAGGACTTGAAGATTCTCCCACTTTTGCTAATTTCATTATTTTCTTCATCATCATCAGTGAAATACCTATCTCTATCTGGGTTTTCCAATTTGAATTCCAAAGAATTATCAGAAAACTCTAATCTCTCAGAGCTATACCCAGAGTAGTAAAGCCAGTATACAGCACTTGATGCTCTAACTCTTGTACTAGACATTATCACTACCTCAGAAGGCCTAATTCCTTCTGTATCAAACGCCCACCAATCCTTACCACAATTCAACACAACACCCACATCTGAACTCGATTGAACAGGCCCTCCCCCTCTCTCCCAATGAATCCCATTGCTAGAAATCGCTAATCCAATTGAATCAGAAGATGGGTTTTCGCTGGACTTACCATAATACCACATGTACCACCTCTCTTCTTCATCGCTAAGAAACCTCTTCACCACTGGCCCTCCAATTTCTGCACTATCCCACGAATTCGAAGGCCCCATATCAAACACCAACCCTCTCGACGACGACGAAGAAGATTGCGAGGTAGAAGAAGAAGAAGAAACCGCTTCTTCGCTTGTGTCCGATTCCGACGCCTTTTCGCATTCCGAAACCGAATCCGGAATAGCGACGGGTGTACTATCAGTCTCGCTGTTCGTGCCAGTACCTGGTTTTCTCAAGCAACGAGGAAAAGAACGAGCGCTGCTTAGCGTGACCCTTTCGAGTTTCGTCGACACCCATGACGGCATTAAGGTTGATGGGTTCGTCAATCTTCGGAAATTGGAAAATGGGATGGTGGCATTACAATGAAGCTTCAGTGACGGTGCCGCCGCCATTGATGTCGCAGTACACCACGGGGGGAGAACGATGAGCCTTGTGTGTGTGTCAGTGGTTGGATTTGATTTGAGGAGAAATTTCGAAAGGGACAAAACAAAAGGGTATTTTGTGGTGTGCAGAGTTTAAGCTAGAGAGAAGGAAAGAAACTAAACGCAAAGCAACGACGAGCCTCTGTTATTGCAACTTGTAGCTGCCACTACTAAAATGTTGTCTGCTTCTCAAGGCAGTGAAGTTTTGGGCTTTTTATAGTGTTGGCTTGAGTGAAGAGTAAAAATAGATGATGGTGATGATGCCAAAGCAACGGCGGCCATATAATCTCACTAGGTTTGCACTTTTGCCAAAAACAAAAAACCGAAGGACTTGTGTAGAATTGAGTTGGCTGAACAAATTCTCTATTATTTGATCTGAATATGGAGTCACATCATTGGTCAGATACAACTAATTTTTTTTTAAGTGTCTCATTTTATTGACTTATGACCCATTGCATTTCATGTCAAAAATTAGACTTTGTATTATAGCCAAGCTGAAAGTCGAACCCTTTTATTAAAGATAATAAAATGTATCATTTTGATATAAGTTACTAAAAATTAATTTCTAAAGTGTGAAAAAAGATTAGGGAGGGTTACATATCTCAATTATTGAATCATGCATCAAGAATTTGTATTTACAGAAAAGTTTGAAGTTTCCCATTTCTTTATCAAAGTCTCTGAATGAGTAAGTGGCCAATCCCAAGTCATCAATAAATATATATATATAAATACTAAGTTATTTATACACAAACAAAAGATAAAAATAGAAGACAATACTTAAGTAAGTTTTCTTAAATCTTTTTATAAAGTTTCTCTATTAACATTTGATACGTGATAAATATTTTATATACAATTAATCATAATAGAAAGAATATTAAATACAACTTTTTACATGATTAATTATAAAAAAGAAAATGTAAATTAAATTTATGATTAAAAATAGTTATAGTAAAGATATAAAAATACTTTAGTTGCTTTTGTTGATAAAAACCTTTAGTTGAGTTTTCTCCAAAATACAATTGGATGCATCTCTCCCTGACAAAAATAAAATTGTATGCATCTCTCATTCTCTCCTATATTCTGAGGCATTTTGTTGTACTTGCTTTTGTTTAGTGCTTTAGTGATTGTGGGCTTCTTTTTGTTCTGATGAAGCGAAATCCTTTCGAAACCAGAACAGTAACAGTGTGGGAACTGCAGAAAAGATCAGAAATGAAAATAAAAAAAGAAAAAGAAAAAAGCATTCTTATTCTTCAAGGAAAGATAGGTTCAAATTGGATCTATGTACCAATCTTCTAGTTTCTTACATTCCTTTCTTTTCTTTTTCTGATTTTTGTCTCTTCCTCACTTTATACTCCAGCAGAGCACGGTGGCTGCCTCATATGCAAGTTATTTTAATTAAATTATTAATTTAGTCTTTAGGTTGTTCTTTTAGTCATTAAATTTTTAGAATATCTAATTTATAAAAAAATTAAAATTTCAGGGATTAAATTAAATATTTTAAAACATCAACGATTAAAGTAAGTCAATAACAGCATACTTAATCTAGAATCAGAATCTACTGAAACTTCTTTTCACACTCAAATTAATATTTTTTCTTTACATACTTTCCTAAACTTGTCATTTTGGCAGATATTTTTTGATTTTTTTTATTTATATTATAAAAGAGGTTTCAAGACTTGTAAAATACTCGATTTGAACCAAGTTGAGAAATACTCTTAATTGTAATGTTAAAAAAGAAAATCAATGAGCAACTAATTAGAATGGTATTAAATCATATTTTATACTAAAGAAGATATCATCTTCGACTTATGCTAAAAATACTTTTATTGGAAAACATTAATTTTTTTATAAAACTTTTGAACTCAAACAGTAATGAAAATGAGTTAGTACAATATACCTGGTAGATGTATGTATAATAAGATAAATGAAATTTAATTTAAGGGTATCTTTGAAGAGAGATTAAGAAAGAGAATGAAAAAGAGGAAGAGAAAGAAGAAACCCCTTCTCTATATTTAAAAAATTGGAAACTAGAAGGAAATATAATAGAGTATTGATATTAATTTT
Organism: Chamaecrista fasciculata; assembly: GCA_003254925.1. NCBI lineage: Eukaryota > Viridiplantae > Streptophyta > Magnoliopsida > Fabales > Fabaceae > Chamaecrista > Chamaecrista fasciculata. The sequence continues at coordinate 62,574 of QANZ01050028.1, read as the reverse complement.
AAATCATCATCCCCTTCATAAATTCATATTGGACTATTTTGTATGATGTATCAATATCCCAAACAATACCAAGACATATAAAGATTAACCTTTCATTCTCCTCCCACCTCTTTTCTTTTAGTTTCAGAGTTTCCTTTTAATCGTGGAACATACCCCAAGGCCCAAACATAATTGTCTTTTGACTGTTTTTTATTTTATTTTATTATCTGATTCTTTACGAAAAACATGACATATGATTTTTTTTACTACTCTATTATATAATTGTCACGTGTCTATCTAAATAAAAAATACATAAAGAATTTTTCTTATGTACACACTAAGCACACAAGAAAAGATTAATTTGAATAATCAGCCCTTCATGAGATTAATACGAAGCAACTATGACGCTTTGGTCCTTCAGAAAATTTAAAAGGAGGGAGGCCGACAAAGCAATCCTCACTTTGTAGATAAGGCTTCAAATACTGATGTCACCTATTTCATATCAATAAATCCGATAGCTTTTATACACCAAACTTAAAACTTACTGGATTCCATCGGTTAAAGGAAGCAACAACATGGGACCATATCAGGTTCATGTAATCTAACTACAAAAATACAGGTTTAATTTAACATAATGCCTCAGGTTTAAAAAAAATCAAGAACTAAAAAGTCTAATTTTATTATTCAGGTAATAAATCACAGTTTTTAGAGAAATTCAGGGAATAAAAAATAGGTTTACTCTTTCCTTTTTGTCCGGGAGGATATATGGAATGGAAAGAAGCTTACTCAAAAAGCAAGAAAAGCACAGGTTGATGACCAGAAAAAAGAAAAGAGAGTTTAACTTCAACACACATTAGCCTGAGGCAAGAATCAGATGAGAGTTCCTAAATATGTGTATCTTGATTCTTGAAAGAAACAGAAAGTAGCTTGAAGCAAGAATCAGATGAGAGTTCCTATGTACGTGTATCTTGATTCCTGTCATGATTCCTGAAAGAAACAGAAAGGGAAGAAGTGAGGATGCTTGCCTACAATTTTGGTGAAAATTCTTAGTGCAATTGATCCAATCCAAAGAATCAGCACCAGACAAAACTAAAATTACAGCAAAGAACCCATTATTTAGCAGTTGATCGACCGATAATCTTCTCAAGCTCATTTGCTAAATAGAAGGATATTTTAATATATTGTAACTCCATTCCTTACCATGGAATTCTATAACCTAATCTTGCCAATATCTCAGCTCTCGCAGCTTTCTGTTTATTCACAATTTCACGTATCTTGGGATCATGGAAGCGAGCACGGACGTATTTCCTCTCTTCAGCTTGTATCTCCTTAATAGCACTAGGATATGGGTTTGGAGGAGGTTTCTTCCCTAGAGCACGAGCAATTTGCTTCAAACGAGCATATGCTTTCTTCTTGCCATCTTTTTCTGCCCGATATTCCCTCTATGAAGCAGAAAAATCAAGGGATAGTTAGAGGAGTAAAGGGGAAACATATTACTAAGTGATCATATTCAAATTCAGAAAATTAGACTACACACTTCAGCTAGAGCTATTGCTTGTTCCTCAGCAACTCCCTGCTGCTCTGTTAACTCAAGAACCCTTGAAGCAAAAACTCGAGATGGAGGGGGATCACAAGCACGAATTCTGTCGAAACATTAATAAAACAATATGAATGAGTGACTGAGTCAATGCATTTGATGTTTCACTTTCATCATCACCAAATAAACATGTCAATAAGCCTAGACCTTATTCAAGAGATCTTATAACAAAAATGCATTGAACATAAAATAATCGTAAGCACATAGTTTGAAACAGAAAAGAGAATTTAAGAAAGAACTTGAAGACTACACAAACATCACTACATCAGAGAAACATATAAAGAAGCACAGAATTTTCTCAAAGCATAATCAGAGGCTCAAATATATCGTTTTTCACACTGTTTGAATGATAAGCTGTGAAATATGTCCTAGGCTGACATGGTTCACAAATCACAATATGATTGGATCCTCATATATGAGCTAAGTTCACCAACTAAAAGGTTAATACTCAAAATTGAATAGAGAGAATGAGAAAAAAATCAACTAACATTTACTACACTATTGTTGGAAAGGAATTGAAAGTCCAAAACTATTCACCACTCAAAAGTAGCTCCTACTAATCATCGTATTTTTGAACTTCCATTAGAAAGAAAGAGTTACAGAGCAGTGGAGAACAAGAAATACTCCCAAGGCCCACAACGCTGGAGAAAACAAAAAAGTCCAGTCTAAACAATGTAAAAATGTTGCCCAAACTCCAATCTCCATACATATCTGACAAAGAAACCCCTCTAAAATTTTCAGGATTAGAGCACCATGGGAGGCCACAAACAACATTCTATCCATAACAAATGTAAGTGGATACCGGCAAAGCAATGCCCTTGGATACACAGCCATTTCTTTCTAACCAAGTAAATTTCAAGAGAATAAAACAAATTTACATTAGTTCTTAAAAGGTGTTGTATCTACTCTGTTGCATGAAAAATAATGTCTAACAAATGTGTATAACACGAACATTTCTACAAAAAAAGGAACAAAAAAGCACAGTTAAATATGACATAAAAGTGTAGTTGTCGGGTCAAATAGAAACACAAATACATGATATGCATCTCATAACTATGTCCAGTTTAGCACTATTGGTGGGATTTTCCATTGAAAAATCTAAATACAGGCTAAAATAAATCCTCAGCAAAATAAATTACTGGATGTGGGTACAATTGCATAAAATTATGAAAGATATGCATAAATATAAATCCCTAAATTTGCAGTTAGTGCAACTACTAGAAATAAATTTCTCAGATAGATAATAGTGCAAATGAATGGAATACAGTTCCCATTACTCATCCAGAAGCACAATACATAGATGAATAGATGATAAATTTGTCTCGTTCCTGATCTACAATGAATCAACCTGTTGCTGGCTTTCCTCATCAAGAATCAACATTTGGACCATCAGCAACAATATCCCCTCAATGAAATTGCCACATCCCCACATAAAGACAAACTCATCACACAATGACATATCTTACAGCAACAGAAGATGAAGAATTAGATACTAAATATTGCAAATGGAGAAAATAAAGACACAGAAAAAATCAGTATACCTTATAGCGTCGTGGTATAAAGAATCTGGAAATTTCTTATAGAACTTCCTCACATAGGTATCCTCAGGTAGAGTGATTGTCTGAATTTTCCCCTCAGCTCGAGGAAAGGTAGCAGGTGGTGATCTGTTAAAAACAGTCAATGAAAACATAAGAGAACTCCTGACCCTTAAAACTTGAAAGATAAAATAAGCAAGAATAAACTTTAAAACTACCCTCAAATATTTGATTGGTCAATGTATGACTTAATTCATCAAAAGCATCAGAGGATACAATTGTTCACAGAAACAATCAGTAAGACAGGAAAACAGAGGTAAATAACGGAAAGAAGCACTCCTTGTCCAGAAAAACTATACTTAGAGATTAAAGAATGCGGTTATATTCAAAATAAATATTACCTAAACTACTGAACTCAAAAAGAGTAGACCTATATTTAAATACCCATCAACTAGGAGATATGATCCGTGATGTCATGAGATATTGGGGGCAAATTATTATTCCTTTTAATCAGTTTGGATGCAAAATTCTCAAACAAAAAAAAAAATCCTTTTCATCGATAAAAAAAAAAGGGTATGTAACAAAAAAAAATGGATGCAAGACAGGCTTTCTTAGTTTCTTTGCTAGAATTTCAGATGTGAATTATCAACCCTAACCAAGCTATGATTCAAAAAGTAAAAACTAAAGTTAGACAGATGGTTCTGAGATTAAGAGGAGAAAAAAAAAAGAACTTGAATCTAGAGGGCATGAAAATGAGGTTGATAAAGCGAGAAATAAGGATAGAGAAGAAAGGGAGAAGGAAACATACTGTTCCATGGCTTTGAGCCATATGGGTTCGACTTTGGCTAAGCCCTTGACGAGCTTTCTGGTTCGAGAAAGCAAGTCTCCTTTCATAAACGACATCGCTGCAGCTTACTACCTTCCTTCTTCCCACTTTGGTTCGCTCTCTCACTGAGATCCTTCTACCGCATTTGCAGAGACGAGACCAGCGAGAACGACTCACTCGTATACTGAACTCGACGGCGTCGTTCAGATGTGGGATCATGGATAATGGGCCGACATGGAGGAGCCCATACAGGCTTGGGCTGGACTTTCTATTCTTTTTTTTTTGCACAACAAAAAACATGAAACAACTTCCTATTCTTATTTGTTAGGGTAAATTACACAGAAGGTCCCTGTGGTTTGACCCATTTTCAGAAAGGGTTCCTGTGGTTTAAAAAGTGTCAAAGAAGGGCCTCGTGGTTTGCTCTGTTAACAAAAAGGGTCCCTCCGTCCAAAATTTAATAGAAATATTAGCTAAAATACTATTTTAGAACCCTAACTATTAATGTTTATGCATTTGACTCCCTAATATATTATTATTAGGCCAAAATCTTATGTAAAAGATCAAAATGTAACAAAGAAGAAAAATTAGGACTTCAAACAACTTAACACCAAAACTGAAAAAACACACCCCCTAAACCCACACAGCCTCTCTTCGTCTTTCTCTTCTTTCTCCAACTCCACCGCTGCTGCCCCCTCCGCCACTGCCACCTCCTCCGCCATCGTCACCAATCGATCCCGAAATTCACGACCAAGTAAAGCAACAAGAGCGAATTGCTTGGTGGTTGGGTTCAATGATGCTTTTGGGATTTTACTATTCTAAATTGATTGCATTTTTGTTTTACTTTGTTGTTACGATTCTTCAGACCTGTAATGGCCTCCTTCTTTGTTCTTCCGCCTTCCTCATGCCCCTCAACGCTCGCATTTCTCTGCCTCGAATCTCCTATTTCGCTCCCGCCGATTATTCCGCTTCTGCTCTCACTGTTCACGATTGCAGCTTCCGCTATTTCGTCTGCAACCCAACCATCAAGCAATTCGCTCTTGTTGCTTTACCTGGTCGTGAATTTCGGGATCGATTGGTGACGATGGCGAAGGTGGCGGCGGTGGCGGAGGGGGCGACGACGGTGGAGTTGGAGGAAGAAGAAGAGAAAGACGAAGAGAGGCTGTGTGGGTTTAGGGGGTGTGTGTTTTTTCAGTTTTGGTGTTAAGTTGTTTGAAGCCCTAATTTTTCTTTGTTACATTTTGATCCTTTACATAAGATTTTGGCCTAATAATAATATATTAGGGAGTCAAATGCATAAACATTAATAGTTAGGGTTCTAAAATAGTATTTTAACTAAGATTTCTGTTAAATTTTGGACGGCATGACCATTTTTGTTAATAGAGCAAACCACGAGGCCCTTCTTTGACACTTTTTAAACCAGAGGGACCCTTTCTGAAATTGGGTCAAACCACAAGGACCTTTTGTGTAATTTACCCTATTTCTTTTATAATTGTAATTTAAAAGCTTTTTAGAAAAAAATATATTAGGTGTATTATTAAGATAGAAAATGTGTGTGTCATGACTCATGATTAGTTATGTACAAAATTTTAATAATTCTAGTTTTTTTAAAAAATAATGCAATTTTTTTTAAAGTTGACTATATGTGTTATCTATTTTCTTACCTTCTTTCTCTTTTATAATTGTTAACATTTTAGTCACTGCATCTCAACAAATATAATTTGAAAAATGTTGTTACGTGTTTTTTTTATATGTATGTATGTAATATTTTAAAATAAATAAATAAAATAAATATATCCATAAAAATGGCACATATAGTCCATGGTAGAACAAATTTCGTTCTTTTGATGTTTTCTTTATTAGAAAATGAGAGTGTACCAAGATTTTATAATCTAAAAAACAAAGGTTAAAGGGTCATTTTGGTCCTAAACTATTGAATATAGCTCGTTTCAAGTTTAAATGTGACGAGTTTTTTTAGCAAAAAAAATGTGACGAGTTTAGAGCTACATATTACTCTCGAAGAGTACTTTCTCTATCCAGTTGAGGTCGTAAGCAAACGGGGTCAAATCGGTCCTAAAATTAGACCGCTCATTTCACAGTTAAACAAACAAAATTGATCATATTTTTTTCGTTTAAAATTTGAATGCGACGAATTCAGAGTTACGAGTTACTCTTAACAAGTCTTTTGAACTTCAAATGAAAGACAAGAAAAATATGACTAAATTCAATAATTTGAAACCAAAATGAAATATTTTACCAATATTTAGGACTAAAATAAATCGTTTTGCCAATATTTAAGACCAATTTGAACATTTTGAAACATAATGGACCAAAATGAAGATTAGGTCATACATTTAGGACCAAAATGAACCTTTGACCAAAAACAAAAACGAAAAGTAGTCTTATCCAGATATACTGAAGAAGAAGAAGAGGAAAGAAAGATATCAACGATTACCCGCCATTTTAACACTCACCAAAAATGGCTTCTTCTTCTTCTTCTATCTTCCTTCCGCCTTCTCTTCCTAATCCCATCCTATCTCGCTCAACTATTTCCTCCTTCTTCTTCCCCAAAGCCTCACTCCCTCACCTGAGAAAACCTCTCTCCGCTAAATCAGTCGCTTCTCCAGAAATCGACACGTCGTTGCCTCCGGCCATCCACACCTTCTGGCAGTGGCTATTAGACGAAGGCGTCATCTCTTCCAAGACGCCGGTGAAGCCCGGAATCGTGCCGGAGGGCGTCGGCTTGGTCGCGCTGAGGGACATCTCCCGAAACGATGTCGTTTTGCAGGTCCCCAAGAGGCTCTGGATCAACCCCGATGCCGTCGCAGCTTCTGAAATCGGGAACATCTGTAGCGGATTGAAGCCGTGGGTGTCGGTTGCTCTGTTCTTGGTGCGAGAGAGAGGGAGGGATGACTCTCTTTGGAAGCATTACTTCCGAGTTCTTCCGGAGCTCACCGATTCAACTATTTATTGGTGGGTGGGATTTCCATTTGATTGCTGATTTTGGGGATTAGGGTTTTGGATTTTTGGTATGAGTTTGGTAATTGTTTTGTTTTGGTTATTCCAGTGCAGGTCAGAGGAGGAGCTGTCTCAGCTTCAAGGTTAGCCAACTCACTCTTCTATTGCCAATCCCATTTTCAAAAAAAAGTTGGGGTTTGGCAAAACCATTTTGGTATTTAGCAATATTAATTACTAAAATGGCAATGTTATTGCAATAAGTGAAAAATGTATGGACAAGCATGCTTAGTATTCCACACATGTCAAACACTGCAACATGATTAAAACTAAGTGTGCCTGACTGCCTGGTATATAGATGATATCATTTTGGAATATAACGTATTGAAATGATAATTGCAGGTACTCAGCTTCTGAACACAACACTGGCAGTGAAAGAATATGTGCGGAGTGAGTTTCTGAGACTGGAAGAAGAAATCATACTCCCTAATAAGAAGCTTTTCCCATTGCCTATAACACTGGATGACTTCTTCTGGGCATTCGGAATTCTCAGATCAAGGGCATTCTCGCGCCTTCGCAATGAAAATCTAGTTGTAATTCCCCTAGCTGACTTGGTAAAGCTCCTTTTCTTTTCCCCTCTCTTTGTTTCCTAAAGCACCGAGGGACTTTAATTTCAACATTCCCATAGAATGAAGAAAAAAGAGATAAACTTAATGTTACTATATCAAATGTAATTTTTAAGGCACCGAACATGTTACATTCATGATCTATCCAGCTAAAATGGATAAAAAGTTGGAGTATTTCAATCTTGTGAGCTATGATACAAGTCCTTGTTTATGATATTTCTGTAGCGGCACCACTTTCATTTACAAATGCACTCAGGCGTTTTACAAATTTTTTTTGTGGAACAGATAAACCATAGTGCGAGAGTAACAACAGAAGATCATGCTTATGAAATAAAAGGAGCAGCAGGCCTTTTCTCTTGGGATTACCTGTTTTCTCTAAGAAGCCCTCTTTCTGTCAAGGCTGGGGACCAGGTGATTTCTTCACTTCTTCAGTACAATGTCCCATCATCAGTACTCAATGAACATGTTTCAACTCCTAGAAATTTGTGTACAATGACAGATGTTGTGTGTCATATTGTATTTTCTATTATTCGAAATTTGACATCATTACGTTTCTGCACGTGTTTGTCGCTGCATGTTCCTATATTCATACTTAGAATAGCACTTGACAATGGTTATGAACTTTTGCTGCAGGTATTTATACAATATGATTTGAGGAAAAGCAACGCTGAGTTAGCTCTGGATTATGGCTTCATTGAACCAAATCCAGATCGGAATGCATACACTCTAACACTACAGATATCTGAGTCAGACCCATTTTTTGGTGACAAACTGGACATTGCTGAGTCCAATGGTTATGGTGAGAGTGCATACTTTGACATTGTCTTTGGCCGTCCCCTTCCGCCAGGATTGCTTTCGTATCTGCGTCTGGTGGCACTTGGTGGTACCGACGCTTTCCTGTTGGAATCTATATTCAGAAACTCCATTTGGGGTCATCTTGAGTTGCCTGTGAGTCGTGACAATGAGGAGCTAATATGTAGAGTTGTTCAAGATGCCTGCAAATCTGCACTTGCTGGCTATCCTACAACCATTGAAGAGGTATGTATATGGCTTTGTGCATTACCTTGTACATTGGACCAGATGGATTTTCATCAGTCAACTTGTGTTTCATATAAATATCCCACCATGAGGATAACCAAGATGAGATTTTAGTAGAGCAAGACTTTTAGATCATCTTCGTCCAAGACTTTTTGATATCTTAAATGTCTGGACTCTGGAGGCATCCAAAAATGCATACGTTTGATTATACAAAAATCCAAGATACCTCATGGCATTTAAATACCCGGACATAAAATAGAACTATTATTCGTTACACCTTAATATTTTCCAAAAACAATGAAGATTTCAAATTCTTTAAGTTTTTAGCTTTATTAACTTCATAAAAATGTAATTATATTCTTTCTATGACAGGATGAGAAGCTAAAAGAAGGGAATCTAGACTCAAGGCTTGCAATTGCTGTGGGAGTAAGAGAAGGGGAGAAGAAGGTGCTGCAGCAAATTGAAGGGATCTTCAAGGAGAAAGAACTAGAGTTGGATCAGTTAGAATATTATCAAGAAAGGAGGCTCAAGGATCTTGGTCTCTGTGGAGAAAATGGTGATATCCTTGGGGATCTCGGCAAGTTCATGTAATCTTGCAGAAAATCCCTCAAATATATGCATGATCTTTCATGTCCCCGGGGGAGGAAAAGAAAACAGCATGTGGAAAAAAATGAATCTATGCTATACTGCTGTGCATTGAACCAATTCATCATGGAAAAGATCCATAATCAAAATTTTGACTCAGAAGAATCTGTTATGTCCATTACACGAAATGTTAATGCGAGAATCACAATTCTTTCTGTACTAGTTAGAAAACAATTCAGTGTGAACCTTTTAATGCTGATATGGTGTGAGCAGGGTGGGTATGGAATTGCAAAGAAATCTATTATTCAGTAGTGAAAATGATGCCCTATTTATAAAACTCTTATTTCCCACGTAAACATGCTTTCTAATGACTTAATTTATCTGTAATTTGTATAAAACTATTTTTTTCTCGGGATAGAACAGAGAATTTCCAGGTTTCGCAGCGTGTAGTATTCATCTTTACTAGAAATACTAGGACCTAGAAAGCCATCACACCTTGTTTTCTAAGAGACATTCATGAGGGTTTGCATAGAAATAATCTTCCTCCTTCGGCTTCTGCGGAACAACTTTTCGATGAGTTGGCTGTCCCATTCTATTTTCGTGAGCCTTTCCGACAGCATCTGCAAATTCATTCCATGAAAGTGTCCTGTTCTGATGCATATCAAGCAGTTCTACGAGCCTTTTCCGATCTAGTAAGATGGTTCTTTTAAAGCCATGATACCTGCAGGAGAACTAATCAGGACTGTCTTGTAGAATTTCATGACATGCAGGAGTAAAGACATACCTGCGATGACCTTCCACTAGTTTTGCCATATTCCCGTCATAGGTAGGAATAAAAACGTCACTGGCTACTGAAACCATAAAATCCAAAGCTGCCATCTGTGATGAATGATTCTGAAACTGCTGCAACTCATTAGGGGATATCAATGTCTCCTTTTTCACCTAAAATTGCATAGGAGATACCTCAAATACTGGGATAGTCAGCCATATTTCCAGCCAACCCTAGTACTGGCAATTAAAATGACTACCTAAAAGAACATGACATTTCTTTAGAAGTATTAACTATGGAGTTGAATCTGTGTTGTAATAGCGAGAGCCAACAAATATTGTGGCAATCACACTGCACCAATTTATGGAATCTAACACGACCAACATATACACATGAAATGGAAAACCAGAACAGTGATGAACTCACAATTCCTGGAAATGCAGCTCTGAGTTTTGCGAGTCTACGTTCACCACCATAAATCTCGCCAGCTGCAATATAGATCTGCGTCTTTCTCTCAAAACCTAGGGCCTGCAGAACTAAGGCTGTCTCCTCTGGGGTCAAAGGACAGAGACCCTGGGATCTCCTCTCTTGAGACACTATCTCCTTTTCTCTCCACCGAGGGAATGCATACCTAAATGCACAAGCAAAATCAACAGTCTCAATGTGGGATCAATCCATAATTCATCAGCTTATTACAAATAACTTTGATCAAAAGATTCTGTATATTTGTTAACTCTATAATTAATATATCAATACACATCATCTAACTTGTGAACTATAGAACCACTGTTATCCAACTGGTGCCTCCATAAACATAAGTGGGATAGCATCAGGCAATACCTAGCTATATGAATTCTGCTAATATCATTTGGAACCTATAGGATAGAACAGGAGGCATAATTAACTACAGAGAATTGATGGCAATTTAGCGATGTGATAGAGAAAACGTCCCTAGCGAGTAGCAACTGTCAGATAGAAAGCACCGATCTCAGTCCATTACAGAAGTAAAACAGTGACTTGAGAGTTACACACAAGTATAGCCAAACATGAAAAATCATAGACCTCATCTGCTTGAGCTCCTCAGCTTCTTCCTCAGTGCAACTTTGAGTACAACCTGAGAAAGCCAACATGTCCATCTCGTATCTCAGGTGTAAAGCCATGAAAGGGCCCTTCTTTTGAAGTGTCTGGATCAATTTATGTCCCAAGCTTTCAATTTGGGGAGTAAACTTTAGTGCTTGGTAATTGACACGACACCTGAGTTTCTGTAGATCAAGTGGGAGATCATTGTTTGCTAGACGTGCATCTGTTTTGTTGAAGTGTAACACCTTATGCTTTCCAAAAAGTGGCAGAATCTGCAGTGTGAAATTTAAAGCATTGGATCAAAACAATAGGTGTCTAATGAGAACAACTAGGGAAAATAAAAGAAAAAGTAGGATTCTCAAAATTTTTCAACTTCCCCACACGTGCTGAAGAGTCATTGTTCAAACCTACTTTGACTTTTGCTATATCAGAAGCAGTCCATTCTAGTTAGCATTTACCAAAATACTGTGAACGACCTGTCTCAAAGTTAGTACCTATTTTGTACTTCTTTCTCACATGACTGATTCTCTTTCTCAATTGATATCTGAAACATCCAATCAAATAGTAGTTCATTTTCTTAAGTCAATCTATAGACTCCCCTTTCTACAACTTCAACAAGCATCTTCTTCTCCATCCTGTATATTCCACTCCAGTCATTCCCTCTATTATGGACAGGTACGCTGGGAGAATAGCTAATGCAAACAATAGTAGCAAGATCACCAATGGTCAATTAATAGCTTCTAGGGTAGATGAAGAAGAAACAAATGACTAAGAAAAGGGGAAAAATACAAATACTTTTAAGATCAAGTAATCAACTCTGCAAAAATTCATAGGTCTTGACAGAAAGCAACATGACAAGATTCATCTATAATAGTAAAAGGTTCTGGAGGAAAGCTAAAACCTGTTATTTTAAACACCCCCACCCCACTCCCCCCAAAAGAATTAAAAATTAAGTTCTCATCTACTTAACCAGACCCTGATTTTCCTTTCCCAATAGAGGCAGGTATGTACACTGTAGAGGCAACATAATATTAAGCAGATTTGAACACCTATGCGGCACTCCCTGTTTATATACTGCTAGTGCCAGGTCTTGCTGTTAATCAGTTTATGTGCATCCAATAACAGCTCAAGGGTAACCAAACTAATACACATGTAGTATTTAGTAACTAAATCATCTTCCAATTGGGTAGCAATGATAAAATTGCTGGCTTTTGCTGTCGGGACCATACCAACAAGTTAGTCCCTCAAAGGCACTCAGAGAGAACAAGACCATTTTGACCTTCACTTAGAATGGCAAAAAGCCAAGCTGTTCTAGAACTGTAAATTTCAATCCCAAATAACAATGGCGAAGAATCATTATTCAATCATATTGTCAACCTAAAATTGGCAAAAGAAGAAAAAGATAAACTAATACGAAATATAATTTTTGATATAATGTGTAACTAATAGAATAAACAGACCTGTTCTACGTAATATTTTCCGTTTGACCAGCTAACAGGACGCATCTCCAATGTGTGGTTTCCATAATTCTTATTAAACCTTTTGGGAACTCTTTTCACTATTTGGACTTCATCTCTCAAAGAATCAATGAAATGTCCCACGTCAAATATGTCCTGGAACTTACTGAACAAAGGAAACCATATAACTTAATAATGTCCATGCAATCAACTGAGAGAGAGGTCAGAAGTTTTCAGATCAAGGATATACCTAGGATCTGCCCAAAAGGATGCCCTATCAAGCTCTGGAACAACCAGTGTGAGATTCAAAAATCGAGTAACAGCCACCATGTCACAAATCTGAAATGCCAAATCTGCTAAATGAGTACATAATCTTGTCATATAATGGAAACAGAAGTGCAACAGGAAGAATGGGAGGTACAAACCGCTGCACGCATTTGATTCAAACCTCCATTGCAGGACACTCTTAAAAAACCATTGCTTGTATAATTTCCTGAAATGTTTCACGTAATAACATTTACCAAAATGAGCAAGAAATAAAATGTTTAAATTCTTCATCTATAAATGCCCATCTCATCATTATACTCCTTTCAATCATTTACCACTTATCTCCATTCACATAGCACACTCAAGTGCTGAATAAAGCAAAAATGAAAATCAATACATGGGGAACCATGATTTTCACCAAACCCCGTCTCAAAAAACATGGAAAGCACAACTTTGATCCAGAAAATTTGAGCACTTAACTAAAATCAACATCCGAGACAAATGCTAAGCAAACAGCCTCAAATGATGGAGCTTCAATTAAATCATGATCAATGTGTAGCTAGAACTGAATTAAAGAATTCAGGCCAAAAAAAAAAAGAACTGAATTAAAGAATAAATTATACATAAGGGTAATACTAAAAAGAAAATATAGACAGTGATTTTATGAATTATTGTGAATAAGGCAATCTTTCAACTCAAAATGGTACATGTAAAATTACATGCATATGCGCATCCATTAAAATGTAATGCCTAAAGCAGGTTATTTATAGTGAAACTCTTATTTGCTTTCCATTTAGGATTGCTTCAACCATTTGTGGGAAAAAAGGCCACATATCCATAAAAATAAGTGACATCTCGAAAATGAGAAAGAAAAGAAAGGTATACACAATTTAAAATCTTCATCCAATTATAAGTTTGCTTTCAATTAATTACCCCTCACCTTCATTATCATACTTTTCTTAACAACAAAAGAGGACAAAAAAATAAAGTATAAACCTGCTAGCATTCTCATAAGTCATTGAACCCCATCTCAGAAACAAAACACAACTTTGATCCAGAAATTGGGCACATGTCAACAATCAACATAAAAGACAACTCGCTACCAAACTGCCTCGAGTGAGGTTTTCAAATGAATCATAATCAGTACATATAGAGAGCGCACTAAGAGAAATATTAATGATTTGCTTACTCCCCCATATCGCCTAGTGCGTATAGTCTTGAGTAGAAACTATGTTAATTGCTAAGTAACAAATCTTTTGGATCATATCCATAATCTAACCAAAAACGTAGTATGCTAAAAACAAAGCTTAGCCTTAGTGATAGAGAATTGAGATATAAATGCAGTTAAGGGACTAACTTGCAGGAAGAAAAAGGGGAGGCGCTGGAACAGCTCCATCTTCCCCATTGCTCAGACGCTGAACTTGGCTTCTGTGATATATACGACTGGTAATCCCACTAATAAATTGCGAATTAATTGTGACAAGCTGAACAAGACATGTCCACAGCACAATGCCTGAGCATGCGAGAGTGAGCCAAATCCGCAAACGAGCCCTCGGATTCACAGTAAAAGGAAGCTTATCCTGTGACCTAACCTCCATCTCTCATTGCCGCTTCACCGAACCGATAGCCTTAAGATTTTCCACAACCAACATGTTGATATATAACACAGGGATTATGATTATTCTCACTCGATCGAGCACAGCAAAATCGTGAAATTTGTATATCCATGAATTGAAGCCCTACCTCACGACGCAACGATCGCTACGCAGAGTTTGAAGCTCTACAAGAATCATTACCAGCAGAGATAGACGATCAACCAAATTTTCCTTCTATAAGGAAAAAAAATTATTATTGTTTTCTTTTTGGAACTCTGCCTTTCTTCCCTGACGCCGAGATATCACCAATCTCAAAGAAAATTCTCGTGTACACTAACAGACAAGAATTCTCACTTTCTCTCTCCGATCTTGTTCAGCTCAGAAATTGTTGACAGATTAAATTAACAAGAAATGAAGAAATCCAATATTATTGCGAAACTCTTCAAAATAAGTAGGCTTAAGTGCAATTTTGGTCCCATAACTATGACAAAGGTTTCATTTTGGTCCCATAACTTTTTTTGTTGCAATTTTGGTCCCATAACTATGACAAAGGTTTCATTTTGGTCCCATAATTTTTTTGTTGCAATTTTGGTCCCATAACTATGACAAAGGTTTCATTTTGGTCCCATAACTTTTTGTGTTGCAATTTTGGTCCCATAACTATGACAAAGGTTCCACCGTTAGTCCCTTGGTGAATTCCATCCATATTTAGCCGTTAAGTATGACGTGACATAGTGACTAGGATCATGATGTGGCAAAATAAGATGAAATGGACTGAAATATGATCTATATGCAACATATTAAAACTTATCTATACCCAACCACAATATATACAAAGAGTGGTACTTCCTCTTCCTCGTCAGCCCAACGAGACTTCCTCTTCCTCGTTCCGCTTCCCGATTTGTCGTCGCCGCCACTTTGGTCGTTCGACTCTGGCTGAGGATCCCATCGACTTCGTCGGTGCCTTTTGCTTGAAGTCTCTTCTTCCCCACCAGATTGGTCCTGGTCAGTACCACTCTTTGTATATATGGTTGTTGGGTATAGATAAGTTTTAATATGTTGCATATAGTTCCTATTTCAGTCCATTTCATCTTATTTTGCCACATCATGATCCTAGTTACTATGCCACGTCATACTTAACGGCTAAATATGGATGGAATTCACCAAGGGACTAACGGTGGAACCTTTTGAGAAGTTATGAGACCAAAATTGCAACAAAAAAAAGTTATGAGACTAAAATGAAACCTTTGTCATAGTTATGGGACCAAAATTGCAACAAAAAAAGTTATGGGACCAAAATGAAACCTTTGTCATAGTTATGGGACCAAAATTGCAACAAAAAAAGTTATGGGACCAAAATGAAATTTTTGTCATAATTATGGGACCAAAATTGCACTTAAGCCAAATAAGTATTAAGTCCTTCTTCTGGTCATAACAGTAGTTGATGACACGATGTTCGAACAGTTAAGAAATTTCATACAATAATTGTGGTTAAAATCTTACTTTGATCTTACATGTTTGAATCAATTTTTTTTAATTTAAATATTTTTTTTATATGACAGAATGATTGTGATATAGATTATAGAATATCTTTTATTATAGAAGAAAGATAATAATGTCATGTGGTCACTCACTACATATATGGTTTAATTTTTGAGTGAGGAATTAATGCCATGAGAAGTCCAAAAACATGTCATGTACTGTCCATCATTTGCTACCACAAATGTTACGTAACACTGTACTATGCGTAATCAATAATGATGATGCTTCCCATAATTTATTTAATGATACTGTCTTTTTGGCAAAGATAATTTGATGGCTATCTACGTAAAATAAATATACATTTATATAAGTTAAAATATATAGATTTCACTAAATTTTACCTCAACTATAAAAAGAATATGTGAATGTAGAAAGATGATGAAAGATCCTAAATAGTAGATAACTAGACATAGTACAATATTTTTTAAAATTTTTTTATCGATAAAGTTATTTTCTTTCGTCACATATTTATTTCAAAGTTTGCAAAATTGTCCCATTAAAAATCATATACTAGAATTTAACACCAATTTCACTATCTAATAAAAGCATGGGAAATATGTTGGAAAAGATGGAGGGTTCAATTAGAATAAACTATAGAAAAAATGAGATGGAGTTGAGATATGGTAAAACTCTTCCAATGGTCAAGTCAATAACTATTAAAATCAGTTAATGTAAGAGCAAATAAACTTGAAAATCAGAGTAAATATGCTTACATGAGATGAGAAAGTGATGTAAGAGATGTTAGCTGTAAATAAACTTGAAAATCAGAGAAAATATTGGGAGCCCACTATTTTATTTAAAATGTTTATTACGATACTTCTATAAATACGATATTTTTCTTGGGAACCGTTAAAGTTTTAATTTCAAAATAAAACAATAGTATTAATTTTGTCCCTTAACTTTACATAAACTGTGAATTTTGTCCCCAATCTTTTTTTTTGTCAATTTCATCCTCAACATTTCATATTTTGGTCAATTTTATCATTACCTCTTATTTTGTCCAAATATTAATGATAGAATTTACGTAACTAATGATATGTAATGAAAAATTGATAGAAAAAAACTCAAATCTTAATTCAAATTTAAAAACAGGATGCAATCTGTCGTTAATTTATTGAAAGAAGTTAGTCAAAGAATAAAATTGACCAAAATCTAAAATATTAGGGACAAAATTGACAGTAAAAGAAGATTGGGGACAAAATTGGAAGTTGGTGTAAAGTTTAAGGACAAAATTGACGTTTTTGCCTTGTATTAATAAATGTGTGTTTTTTTTATATTTAAATTTACATTTTTATCGTTAGACACTACTGCAAACCGCTTAAAATGTCTCTAACTGTCCATAAGATTATTTATTTTACACTAAAACACGTGTGAAAATAATTAAGTATAATAAATCTTGAAGATTTTAAAAAAATCTATCTCTTCATAGTTGATGTTATGTCTAAAATCAAAATATTCTTCCGAAGAAAAAGCAACAACGAGCAATGTGATGAACACATGGCACTTACCAATATTTAAGCTCGATTATCCTCTTAAAAAAATGGTGTTTTCTAAACGCTATTTGCAAATTTCTCATCGAAGAGAAGGGGATAACTTTTCCGATTTACCGATTTTTCACCGGTGAATCTATCCCCTCTCTTCCTAAAAATGTCTGCATTGAAATTAGACAATCTCCTTCCTCATCTGCTTCTGATCGTGATAGGGTTGTTTCCGTATTCGATTGAATCCTTCAGATTTGAGCTTCGACCAGGCCACACCAAATGCATAACCGAACAGTTAACGAATAATTCTATGACTCTGGGAAGATACAGCCTCATCAATCACGACGAATCTCAGCCACTTCATGATTCTCATAAGATTACTGTTCGGGTACCATTCCAAACTTCCCTAACCTGAAAAGTTATGCCCTAATATTTACATTACGCTACACATAATTTGTTTTAATTTAATTAATTTCAGTTTAAAATGGACGCTATGTATGTTGGGGATTTGGAGCATCTCAATCTGTATTTGAGAAATTAGTGGAGTTTATAGATAGGATCATAGGAATGGATTCTATATATTGAAGCTTTCTCCCCATATGGAAGATCAGAATACCTACATCAGATATTTATTTCGAGCTTAAATAAAGATAAGGATATTCAACTCTTATTCTACTTATAATAATAAATAGGCAAAAAATTAAAAATAAATAAATAAATAGGCAAAAAGAACCCTTTCGTGCCCCTAGTGTTTGGGGTCAGTTTTAGTTATGCCCCTAACGTTTGTTTTGTGTCAGTTATACCCTCAATGCAAAACGTTGGTGTCAATTATACCCTAACTTCAATTTTTTTGGGGCCAAATTCCTATTTTGGTCCCTCAAGTTTGCTCAAAATTCCGTTTTGGACCTTCAAGTCTCTGGCCAATTTTCCGGCGAGATACGCGGCGGCCCCGACAACTAGGAAAACTCCTAATCCAAGGTTTTTTGACCTCTTGAGTTCAATGACGGCCTCTATTTTGCAAAAAAATGACTAGCAAGCCGTCAAAAAATTACATAGTCGCCATAAAATTACATAATCGCCGAAAATCATATTTCTGGTCATTTGTTCGCAAAATGAAGGCCGCCATTGAACTCAGGAGGTCAAAAAACCTTGGATTAGGAGTTTTCGTAATCGTCAGGGCCGCCGTGTATCTCGCCGAAAAGTTCGCCAGAGACTTGAGGGACCAAAATGGAACTTTGAGCAAACTTGAGAGACCAAAATAGGACTTTGGCCCAAAAAAATTGAGATTAAGGTATAATTAACACCAACGTTTCACATTGGGGGCATAATTGACACAAAATAAACGTTAGGGGCATAACTGAAACTGACCCCAAACCTTAGGGACCCGAAAGGGTCTTTTGCCTAATAAATATTTATATGTAAATGTAATATTTGAAGTATACAATTGAAAATACATTAAATTTAATGATTTATATTTATAATTGTTTTAAATTATGAAAAAATATTTTATATTAATATATTTTTTTAATTCAAGTCAAAATACAAAGATTCTCTCCAAATTTTTAGAGAATTCTAACCTGTGATGTTGCTCTTTCATGCAATCTTTAGCGCTATATATTGACTTGAGATTATTAAAGTTATTCAAGTCAATATATTAAAGTTATTAATTATGTGACAAGTATAATTAATCTGTGTAAATTGTAATGGGTGATTATTAACTTATCATTAACTGAAACCAACAAATTATCAAATTTAACGTTAAATCACACGAAATCAAGATCAAATGAAACACTAGGATATAGGAAATGATTTGGAGATGAAATATTGAAAAAAAAAAATCCCTAGTTTAATTTAGGTCATTTAATGGAAGTAATGCTGTTATGTGATGTTTTTGATTTATTGTAGGTAACATCGGGTGATAAGCATAATTTTCATTACGCAAACCGAGTGCCCTCGGGGAATTTTGCATTTGTGGCACCAGTTTCTGGAGATTACATGACTTGTATTTGGGCTTCTGATCATTTGCTTTCCACAAATTTAACCATCGATTTCGAGTGGAAGATAGGTGTCCCCCTCGATGGTCGTATTAAACTTGTTCAGAAAAATCATGTTGATGTGAGTCATTATTTCACTAATCCGGCTCTTTCCTTTCTTTAAATTTAGTGGTTTTTATTTATGAAAGATGACAGATTTTTTTTAAGGTAGTAACTTAAGGAAATATTATGAAATTTAGATTTTTTTATGTTCACTTTCAATAATAGAAAGGACAAACGAAATAACGAATCTTGAGTAAACTACTATAATTTGCCCCAAATTTATCCCATTACATTTGTTATTGAGTCAGTATCATTTGGTATGATTTTTGGATATTGCTTCCTTTTGGAGGATTAGTTAACTTAACATACTGTAATTCTTACACTGCTTTCACATTCATATGTAACAGAAAATGGAGGAGCAGTTGATGAATATGCATTTAACTATTTCATCCATTCATAATGAGATGTTTTATCTTCGTTTAAGGTAATCATGCATATTCATAATTTAGTTTATTTCTTTGAAATATAATTATCGTGAGCTATAAATCATCATTGATACTTTATAAAACTAAGTTGTAATGTTGTGTCATAATCAAATTATGAATACTATTCTTGTAGTATCAGTTATATCGTTGGACGTGTTAAAATAGGTATAACAAATTAAGGTTCCGTTCGTTTGCGCTTATAATAAAATATGCTTTGATTATAATTAGAGTATGATTATAATCAAAGTTGATTATTTGTGTATTGGTGTTTGGATAAAAGTTGATTATTTGGTGTGAAATTATTGAAATGGGTATGTAATGATTGTGGTTGTTAGATAGAAGGGTAAGAAAATTGATAAATTGTATAGGGGTAGAAATGTAAGAAAAAGTTGGAAAAAGTAAGATGTGATTTGACTAATAGGCAACTTGTGAGGTGCTTATTTGGTTTGGTCGACCATTCTATTTTTGCCTCCGAAATGGTGGACCAAAAGGAATAAAGTGTAGTAATCAGGCCCCGACATTCGGTGGACTATCAAAAAAATGGTCCACTGTTTGGCACAAGATGAGAGAGAATGTAAAAAAGCACTCCGGACCCGAAAAAAAATTTCAATGTGGCTCATTTCAGGTATTCGGTCGACCATTTTTTGCATCGGTGGACCGAACGTAGGGCCTGATAGCATTCTCAGGTTGAAATTCGGTCGACCATTTTTTGAATCGGTGGACCGAACGTCTAGCCTGATATCATTCTCAGGTCGATATTCGGTCCACCGTTGACAAAATCGGTCGACCATTTCAGGAAAATTACTATTTTAGCCTTGTGATGTGTGATTGAATGTATTAGAGTATAGATAATTATAGGTATATATATAGGGGTATAAGTGTAATTAGGTGTGTTTGATTATAAAAAACTCAAGATTATAATTTGATCAGAAAATAAACGCAAACGAACATGCTTATTACCATTATAATCAAAGCAGATTATAATCAGAGCGCAAACGAATTGGGCTAAATTGATCCATTTAACCCATCAAATGAGTGAGTTCGACTACAATATTTTAGACTAAAAAAAAGGGGGGGTCAAAAATAAAATTGCATCATATTCAAACTATAGATGCTATATCAGTTGTCACATTATTCTTATATCCATATTAATATGAGTGTTTTATTTTTGGTTATTTCTTGCACTGTTTTTAATTTCATTGACTTGGTTGTTTTTTGTTCCTTTAGAGAAACGACTGCATTGGAACACAATGGAGACCTCAACGATACAATGTTCTGGTTGAGTTTGCTTTCACTTCTTTTGTGTTTGTCTGTAGTGGGGTTGCAAGTACAGTATTTGAAGGCCTTTTTTGTGAAGAAGAAAGTCATATAAAAATTTTGCCATGGTTTTATTTTGTCTTTTTTTCCTTAGAGGTAACCTTTAACATGTGCGGCATCAATTCAAAGAGTTTTTTTTTTTTTTTTT
>QANZ01050028.1:19063-39309 GCA_003254925.1 Chamaecrista fasciculata | reverse complement strand
GGGGGGGGGGGGGGGGGGGGGCAAGGATTTATTATACGAGACATCAAGATAAACAAAGTCAGGTAGTATGCATGGGTGATACAAAAGGAAATGAGTATAAATTTTTACAACCTCATGGGCACGAGATAATTCACAATCTCATCCAGCAATTAGGTTTTAAAGTAACAATAATAAATCATTTTCTCATCATGTTTTAAGAGTTCAGAAATGAGTTTGCATTTTTACAAGTTCAAAGGCATGAGATATTTTATAATCTCATCCATCAATTAGGTCTTAAAGTAACAATAAGTCATCATTTTTTAATCATGTTTTATTGTGCTTTATAATCTTACATTTAAAGGTATAATGTCCCAGTTTTTCACTAGATATTTCTTCCTTTGCAAATAAATTTTAAGGAACATAATGGCTTTCTAGGCCTCTCCTTCTATCTAGTTATTTTCTTTCTATTAGTTTCCTGAAGAAAAAAGAAAAGAAAAGAAAGGTAAGACACTATACCTGGCAATATCCAAGGCAAAATTAATAGCTGTTGAAGGACTAAGTGCACCTTTGTCCTTGAGATATTGATGAAGATCACCCTGACACAAGAAAATTTTCGTTGAGTTCCATACATGTTAACTATACAGAAGCTGGATGCAGAGTGCCAAAGCGGAACAGAAAGATTCATAAGCATACCCCTCTTAGATACTCGGTGATTAACATAAGGGGTTTCTTATCCGTCACAGCTCCAAGAAACTGGACTATATTAGGGTGTCGAAGCTTCACCAGCAAATTAACCTCATGCCTAAAGTCCTGGCTGTATTAAAAATTATCCAAAAAAGAAAAAGGAGGATAAGTGATTGCCAGTTAAAATGGAGCAGCAGAAAAACATAGGCTAAAGAGAAACCCAATTTATTGCAGAAAAAAATGACAGCTTAATCACAGATTGTCTCTGTCTCCCCCTGGAACTGTGAGTTAAGAACTAATGATTTTTCCACAAGGAGTAGGTTCCAGCATAACCACGTATAATTAACAAAAGAAGATCAGTTACTTTGAACAATCCTCTATAGACTTAAAAAAGTGAAAACACTACATATCAATTACTAATGTTTCATAAATTGCGAGTTTTGGGATAAATGCAGGGAGGGAATCATGGAGACATAAGGTATCAAGTCAAAATCACATGACTCTCTTAGACATAAGTTTTAACTGATAACGTTTTCACTTTTCATGATAGTTAGAGTGAATAATTATGTTGTATAGTTCAAGTACCAAAGTTTAATTTAGCTATAGTTCAGCTGGTTCATAACTTCATATATATGGCGACCCCTAAAAAGAAAGAAGGATGAATCTTACATCACCAATCTATCATCTGAGAGAGATGGAAGAATGCGTTTGACAGCAACTGGTGTTCCACGCCAATGAGCTTTTAAAATTTCACCAAAAGACCCCTGCAAGAAACATACACAAACAATAAGACCAAATTCTGTATGCAATTGTTCATCATCACAACCAATAAGACCAGATTTGTATGCAAAATGCTCATCAACAGCTTATATGTAAAATACAAATTGAAAGACAACACATGCAAGGAAAAAAGAGGAGCATCAAGAAACACTAATAAATCATATATGTATCTGTTCCTATAATCAATTATAAATAATCCTGAAAACTAAATCATTGCCCTCTGATGATCACCTCAAAATGAAAAATCATTATGAAGACAACCAGTAATTTAAGTGAGTTCTAATAGCTAAATTTATATTAGGAAGACAGGCATGCTTATAAGAGCTATAACATGCAGTTCTAGCTCCTAAAGCATACAGGACTTACATCTTACAATAATATTTGTTAACAAACACCCGAAAATCAACAATTCTAAATACAATATAATAGTTTACAATACACAGTCGAAATTTCCAAATTGGTCAACATGATCTTGACACCTTTCATTGTCAACGGCATATAGAAAATGTAAAAGATACCTTTCCAATGCGAGCAGAATTTGAGAAATCCAGCTCAGAAGGGTCTATTTCCCAATCACACTTGTTAGGCAATGGAGGAGGAACAGGCTTTGGTTCAAAATGGCTCCCATTTTGGCCCTGTGAGATCAAAGATCAGATTTAGAGACTCGTTTAAGTTATAAAGCAACAAACCCATCAGTATCATAAAGCAGCAATCCCATCAGTATCAGAAGGTTCTATACGAAGAAATCTCAGTAACATGGACATCAAGTAAGTATAGATTTTTAAAGCAATAAAAGTTTGATAAACAGCAGCAAACTTCAATGAGGAAGTTGGAGCAACTAAACATCCTTCTGTTGAATAAATTTGCAAGGTGGATTGAAAGTATATAATACACTAAAAGGTTTGGAAGGGCTAAACATTAATTTTCTAACAAAGAAGACTTGGGCGATATATTAAGCATAAAAATTAACAAGTGAACAAGAACAGAACATCAAAGGTTGTCCTATTACTGTAGGAAAGCAAATTATAAAGTTCAATCTGTGTTGTGTGTCATTGTCTCCAAGCTTTGATTGTGAAAACTGAATATGTGTAATAAGCATGTTGTCCAGCTTTCATTGTTGAAGCAAAAATATGGTTTCACAAACTCGGCTATACTAAAAGGTTTCTTCAGCCTTCCATGGAGATTGGCTTAGAATTGTCCAGATGAGGAAAAATGGCTATTCCACTTTTATTTTAATTTCCTCCGTTAGTTTCCTTTTTCCAAGAGTAGCTTAAACTTCTCACTTCCCTTGAGATCTAAATCCTCTTTACCACCTTGGGACAGGGAAGAGGAAACAAATTCATTTTTAAGGCTTCAGTGCTGTAAACTAAGAAATCAAGATGTCTTTGTCAGTGTTACCTACTACAAAATCATTTGATGTTCCTCACTCAAATAAAATCCTTTGTTTTCTGAGGGAAAGAAGTAGTAAAGTAGAAATACGGCTAAACAACTAAAAAAGATCACCCTGCAAGCACATGCAAACAATAATGACTTGATATGCCAAACGATAACAAACAAAATAAATAGCCGCTTGCACAGCAGCCATACCAACTGCCGCCACAAACTCCAAGTTGAAAATGGAACTTTGTTTGGACTATCAAGTAGATAGTGCATTTCCAAAAGACAGCATGTAGTTAAATCACAATTGAACAGAACAATATTCAAAAGCATTAACAAACAAAGCAATAGAACAAAAAGCATTTTCCAGGTCCCTTTCCAATAGAGAATTAAAGAGAAAGAAGCCATGAACTTACATAAGACAAGCCTCCATTTGATTTCAAAAGCTCCATCATGGTAGTCCTTTTAGCTCCTTCTGCATCAGCCAGAGGCTATCAAGTATCAACAAACAAAAAAGAACCCTAAGTGTCAGACATTCATAGTTTCACACAGTCCAGAAATCTAAATTACCCAGCAAAAACAAAAAAAAAACAAACAAAAAACGAGTTCTATGCCCTTACAGTGTTTTTCCAGCGATCCTGCGCGTTGACATCAGCACCAAACTCAAGCAAGCACTTAGCAACATCGAGCCAGCCATGGAGTGAAGCCACGTGAAGCGGAGTTCGATTGTCATAATCCCTGGCCTTCACCAGCGACGGATCTTCCTCCAGAAGCTTGCGAACCGCGGCGGCGTCGTTCTGATGAGCGTGCCATAGGATCATCGAGGTGCGATTCACTCTAGCCTTCTCCTTCTGCTTGTCTTTGTCCGACGCCGACGCAGAGCTGCCGGTCGAATCGCCGCCGCCGCCGCTGGAGTTGCCGGAGCTCATCGCATCCACGGACAGATCAGATCGATCCAGTTCAATGAATCAGAAATGAGACAGAAAGCTAGTTATTACGGTTAATTTGTTGGATGTGGAGAATCCCTTTTTGGGGTATGCAAGGAATTGACTCTGATTATTGTATGAATCAAAGAGGAAAGAGAAAATTGCAGAGAGCGAAAAAGTGGGGATCCGATATATATATACAGTATATAGATTTGTAGGTTTCTCTACTTTCTAGATTTGAACTGCGAAAAATGTTTGGGTTTTGTGCTGTGTCGTCCGATCTACTTTGATTTTGATTTTACCTCTATCATCAGAAATCCAGAATTTAATTCACTTCGAATGAAACTTTCAAGTGTGAATTCCGTTCTTTTTGAGTTTTGAGCCATTTTTTTTTTCGTCTCAATCAATGTTTTAACATTGGATCAAGATAATAATAAATAAAAAGTCTTCAACTCTTTGAGATTCTCAACCCACCAAGTCAATTAGTTTAATATTTTTTTCCCAATGACAATACTTTTGTTTGACCAGATCAGGGTAATTAGTCCAATACGTTTCTCAAACAATTCAAGATATTTTTTTAATCAAATTATGAATAATCTATTATTTGAAAATATCTCTTATTTGTGAATTTTAGAATGGGCTTAATTCTGATATGCTATGAATTATTCTGATTTCATTTATAAATGTTAAGATTTCTCCACGAATTAAAATAATCATTCTCATATGCATTTTTAAATTTAGACTCTATTTGTGAATAAAGAAATTGTGGTACAAATATTAATAAAATGATGTTGCTCATTGAACAGTAGGCAAGATCCAGTTTTTGTTGTGTGAGTCTGTTAGATTAGATTGTATATTTATAAAGGGTGCGGGGTAAGTCAATCAAATCAAAATAATAAAGAAACTTTATAAAAGACAATAAAAAAAAGACTAAAACAATTCCACTTGATGTTGATGATCCAGATAGAATATATGTAGGGAGATAGATATTTCCAACAGCTATAACGCACAAAAGTGGATATAATAATCTACGACACCTTTATCCTGATTCATGAGGTATATAGCATCGGAATTTCAGCACAAACTGAATTTGGAACCACACTAACTAGTATGTGATATTATTTTGGATGTTTTAACAAATTACAAGTCATTCACCTCTATAATAAAAAAAAATAGAGCAGATATATAAATTGATCTTAAAAAGATGCATGACTTAACAATTTAATTTTACACACTTTGGTTCTTAAACTAGAAATGGCAGAGTCAGTACACTTTAAGTCTTCCACAGCTAATTTCTTTAAAATTAATAAAGATTAAAATCTATTAATTTTCTAACATTAAAATATTAAAATATGTAAATTAAAATTAAAATTTGAATAATTGAATTGTCTACTCATATATTTTTCAATTACCAATTTATATGTTTACTCTAAAATATATGTTTCACTTTTAAAATCTAACTTTTGTGGGTAAAATTAACATATGTATTGGGAAACTGTCATTTTAACTTTTAAAATGGATAATAACTATAACAAGAGTGAAAGAAACATAAATAAAGAATACAAAAAGCCGAGTAAAATAAGTATATTAAACATAATTTCTTTGTCCAAAGATGGAATAATAATTTGGAAATGCTAACATGTGTCAAGTGTAGACGAGATAAATGTGTGGGAGGGATCAGTTCCAGACAAAATAAGTTGAAAAGCACAAGGCTCCTATATACATATACAACACATAAATTCAGGGACTGCACATATTCCAACGTATCTTGTGTATATTAGCCATTAGTGAGAAAGCTTGAAATATAAGATTATAATTATGGCCAAAACAAGAGCTCCTATTAAAGAGGAAACGATCCATTTGTTCCTGGAAATTCTCCGTGACATAGAAGTCAGTACCTTTTTACTCTTATCAATGGCATCATCTATTCCATGAAGCTGCAAAAAGAAATTGATAATCAGTCTACAATTATTATTGCTTAAGCACAACACTCATTTTGCTGAAGGCTTACTTTGTTTTTCTCTAAGGAGAGGTTTTGTATATTGATATTTCAGCCAAACCCTCTTGATATTTGAAATAAAGTGGCATGAGAAACCACCAATCCGTAAGATAAGATGTTTGGTGATGACAAAGTGGTGGACTGGTCACTAATCATTTCAAGGGATGTCAGTTAGGTTACATGTTCTGATCATTTTTTTATACCACTAGAATTTGTAAATAGACTAATATACCCTTTTAGACAAGGGCAAAATTCATGGTTTTTGAATATGTTACACAACGTATCTTGGGTTGCGACTTGTGATACCAAGGTGGAAACAAATTCAGGCAATTAAGATGTTATGTGAAATGACCGGACCAAGATACCAAACTCCCCTCCCTACGAAAATGGATAAAAAGGCACATTTAATGATCGGTACAAATTATTTGTGTAAATAGTTACCAATGCCCCAAGGTGAGCTCATGATTCAGTCCTAGTAAGTAGTAAATGAAAAAAAAACAATGAGGCTCGTTCCGAAAACAAAAAAGAAAGAAATAGTCACCAATGAGTTTAAGTAAACAAAAACTTATTTGTTAATGAGCTCTATTTGAGGTCAAAGCTTCTGAAACATGTACTCAACGAGAATCAGGCTTCATTTGCTATCTATCCAGTAGTGTTTGTCTGTTTGATATTAAGACCTTGCTCAATAATGCTAGGATATTGTATGAGCAATTGAATTATTGAACACCTTCATTATGATGGGCATGCGTGTAAGGATTTGCTTAGAACTAGGTCTACTTGTTTGATTTTCAGTTTCTCTACTTTGTATTTATAATCTGACTGTTATTATGTTTCTAGTTGTTAATAAAAAATTTTTAAAAAAAAAAAAACCTTCTTTGATTGGACGGCGAAGGGTAACAATCTTAAATGTCACTCTATATTGTTTACTTGGACACCCTTGTAAAACAAACGTTCCTGATTGTCCGTTTCACTATATTAGTATATTGGGCTTAAGCAGAAAAAGTCAAAAAAGTTTAAGGTAAATACCGCCAATAAATCATGTTGCAGTTAGGCCCAAAACTCAAGACTAAATTTGGGAGGGGCTGCGCGAACGCAAGCCCCCACTAGCACAAATTATGACGTAGGCTCTTCCACTTGGGAAGACCTTAGGCAAGTACCCCTCCCAAGTGCAATGGAGGTCACTAACCTAGGCCATAGACCTTTTTGATCGCCTATAACCCCGTCCAGGTAAGTATATTTCAATTGTAGCACTCCCTTCTATTATATATAGCATCCCACCACTTCTGTCTACTGATTTCCCCGATGTGGGACTAATAAGCTTAGACCTACTCGCTGATTCCACTACTCTATCCAGCCAACGACGTAAGTCGTGTTGCATGTATTAATCATTTTCAAATACTTCTTCAATTCCTAAATCCTTTTAAACAAGGACCAAATTCAGGGGCTTCGAAAATTTTATACAACAAATTACATTTCTTGGGTTGTGATTAGATTCAGGTATTTAAGATACGACGCTATGTGAATTGTCTAGAGCAAGATACCAAACTCCTTTCTAAGAGGGTGGATAGGATGATTGGTATTATTAGTGTAAATGAAGGTAGCTCATGATTCAGTACTGATAAATGGAAAAAAATGAAGGTAAAACTAGAAAATATCCCGAGTTGACATAAACAGAACATCATTTAGTAATAAAGCATTGGCTGATCAAAACATACCTTTTTATGGGAGCTTAGGAGAGTCTCGCGCTGCTGATGTAAATCTTGGAGGATTGAGACACCGAGCTCTTCAGTCTCCAGCATGGTTCTTCGGCTCTCCCTAATTCTATCACTTGATTCATTTATTCTTTCAATTGACATGGTTAATCTTTCTCTCTGGTCAGCAGAAGCCTGCACTATTATCAATGCATAAGAAAAAGATTCCCACCAAAAGATTCCCACAATGAACCTCACAATAGACAATTTGGCATCAGTTGTAAATTTAAATGATAGTAACAATAATAAAAAAACAAATAGTAGAAGAAAATAACTGTATGCACATCACACAATGTACTAAGGGAGTCTTAGATGATAGAACTAAAGCAACATTAAGTTACTTAAAAGATCACTATAGCAATGCTTTATTGCCTGTGATTTACTTAAGAGGTCACAATATTTTCGTTCATGATCTCGTTCAATGAAACGTTAAAAGAAAAGAAACTTTATCTTAGAGTCTCAGACAAATAAGTACCCAGAGAACTGTAATTCAAGTTTTCTAAGACAGTTCCAATCTGTCTTCGTTATTTTTCAAAGAAAAGTTCAGCACATTGTAAACCCAGAAGACTATTAAGCAACACAATCCAGACTTTTAGATATACCATATGTGCATCTGTCATTCCAGTCTCCAACAAATCTTCACGGGCAACCTGATCAGCAGTTGGTGATGCTAACCTTTTAAATTCTCTTTTCAAATTGTTCAGATCAGATTTATATTCCCTCAACTTGGCAAGCAGCGATGCTTTTACACTTGGTTGCAAACTTCTTGCCTCCAGGTCCATCTTCCGAATCTGGAGAATGAGAAAGAGAGAGAGATCAAACACAAGTAGAAGATAACATGCAGAGAAAGAAACTACAGCACAGAATTTAAGAAAGAACTGCAGATTTGTACCAGAACTTCTGCATCATCTAAACCAGCTTTGATCTCAGAAACTTTATGCTGCTTCTGCTCTGAAATCGGTTAATAGAAATCAACAATGGCATCCAAGGTCATATTAGTTGAAAAGGTTATTCTATATATTCACAAAAGCATGCGTAAGGAAATAATTTATTTAGAAGATCTTTGAGGATCACAAACATCCAACAAAAGAAAAAAAAATCAAAGTGCTAATTGCAGACACGAAGGCATATCAGGTTGCCTTGTAGCAACTACCGAATACCTGACAATTCCACTTCTATAGACAAATCCAGTCAGCAAAAGCAAATTAATCGATCTATTACTGATTTACTGTTTGATACAGAGCATGCTAGCAAATTCCTTAGCAAGTAACTTCATGTGATAAAACATAATTCTGATACACAAACACACACAACAATATATGTATATTCCTGTTCTTTTGATTCAAACTATTTCTAGATCAACAAAACTTAGACACTGGCCCATACGGATCTAGGGCACTTGCTAAAAATACCCAGCACTCGCTGATGCGCTAATTATCACTTGCGCGTTGAGCAACATGTTGAGCCCAATCTGAAATACAGAAATGAAAGAGTGCAACTATAAACCAATTTAGCAGTTGCAGTTCCCGCCGACAAAGAAACGCCCGCCACTTCTAAGGAAAAAAAAAACGGTGCTATGAATCTTGAAATAGATCTTTGTATAGCAAAATTCCCTCAAGATCAATCAGATCAATTCTCGTGTTTTTAGTGTTTCTCACCTTGGTCAGAAAGGAGCGCCACCGAGCTACATTTACGCGAGAGATTAGCGGAGAGGTCGCAGTACTGGCGCTCGTACCCCTCGAAGACGTTGCTCATATTGCAGGCAGGCTTCCTTCGGAGGATGACGAAAAGGAAAAACCAAAGAGATCGATCGAAGAAGAAATCAGAGACTCGTCAGTGAAAGATCGAAAAATCAACGATGAAATCATGGAAGGAGGGAGGGAGCGATGGATGGATTACCTTGGTTGAAAGGGAAAAATCAGTGCTCTGAAGTCAGAAGTGAAAGATCTGAAGCAACAAGAGTCTTCAAGTTTCAGATGACGCGGGTGTGGAAAAGACGACGAAGGAGTAAGGACCAATCAGCAGATTCACTGGAAGAACTGTAGAGTTTTTAATCGCAGGGAAACTCAGCGTGAACTGTTAAGTGTTAACTGTTAAGGACTTGCAATTTTGTGTTGGGCTGTTTTGATTATTGATACCTTGCAGTTAGCGGTTGCCCCTAGGTTGATGCCCAAACGTCCATTTATTTCTATTTGTTTTTTGGTTTGGGTAATAAGTAATAACTAATAACGTCAATTTTTTTTTAACAACAATAACGTCAATTTGTTTCTCCTTTAGTCTAAAATCAAAATTAATATCCAAATGAAAATAGAATAGGTTATTTGAGCTTAGTACACGGACTATTTTATTTTTATTATCAATAATGTATTCATAAGAGTTATATCTTTAGGAGTATAAATCTTAAAAATATCAAAAAAAATATTTAAATGAGTTAAAATATTAATGTAATTATTTTATAATATTCTCAGAAATTTTATGTTATTGTATTTAATTCGAATTTGGTACTTTAAAAAAATAAGTATTTTTTAAAATATATTTTTGACTCTTTTTATTTGTAAATATTTTCATGTTTCTTTCTTCGTCAAATCTCGTCTCTTGGTATTTTTTTATTCAATTTTTATTCAAATTTTCCATTATAGAATTTTGGTATTTGTAACCATTAGCTTTGGACAAAGTTGAAAGTAAATATACATTTTTTAAATGCAATCACATAAAACACAATAAAAAGTAAAAAAAGTTATATATAAATACTTGTGATTTAGTTCATAATCTAAATCATTAATTGAATCAAATCATTAATTTTAATGTATTTTTAATTAAATTAAACTATTTATTAATATATTTACTTCAATTTGACTTAAGTTTAATTTGATTTGGTTAGTGAAATTAGTTTGTTTTAGTTTTTTTTATTAAGCATCAATCCATGATATATTATAGAAAAGTCAAACGATACTTGCAAATATTCAGAGAAATTCAAATTTGATACAACATATGAAGAATAAAAGTAAAAATTATTGAACTGAGAAAACAAATTAAGTGCATAATTGATCCTATGTGGACAATATCCGGAAGATGAAAATCATCATCGATCTTGGTGTTGTCAACAAAACATTTACTATTATATTTTCTGTTCATCAGAAGATAACTCAACTTCATGGTTGTATAGGCCACCGACTTCACCATAAAATTAAAAGCGGATCGAAAACTTCATGGCATAGATGCTCATATCAGAGTTGATCTAAACTAGAAACAAATTTTTCACGAATAAAGAGCAAAACCAGAAAAGATCTGAACAAACCAAAAATAAATATGGATATAATCACTACCAAACTAAAGGGGACTAAAAATCTGAGTTATTGAAACAACAAACAAAAAGAGAAGACGAAAATCAGGAAAGAATTACTTAGATGTAGAGCAACTCCCCTTATAACTAAATCTAAATTTGAGAAAGGAAAAATTGAGATGAGTCTAGAGAGAAGACATAGAAAAATTAGAAGTGGATCCTCTGCATTCTTGTTCTTTACATTTTGTGTGCATTTTAAAGATATATAGAGAGGCAGAGAGAGAAAGTGTGGGTCCCACAAAATAATAAATATATGAGACCCACACTTTCTCTCTACATCTTCTTATGTGTCTCTACAATGCACCAAAAATGCAGATAGCACAATGTAGAGGATCCAGGTCCAGAAAAATTAGTCAAAGTTTCATATATTTTTGCTATAAGGTTCTTACAATCATAAGCTTGATTTACATTATCTTTCTTTTATGATTGATAATACAAAAATGTGTGTTTATCATTCTCTTTCTATCATAATTGATCATGTATAAAATTTTTATCGCATGTCAAATGTTGATTAAAAAACATAAAGATAACCTTACCAGAATCTTGAGAAAAAAAAAAGAAAAAAAATGAGTCATGGATCACGTGGATTGGTTGATTATGCAGTCAGGAGAGGATTGACCAACAGTTGTATACATAGCCATTTGTAGAGCCCTTAACAGCTTAATTTCACCAACCTTTCTTCTCTCCTTCTCATCATCATCATCATTATGTCCAAATTAATTAACCTTTTTTTTTTCTCTTTCGAAATCTCTCTTCATTTCATATCCTCTTGTCAACTTCTCACACGCCAAATGAATCCACATCATATGAAAATGCTATGTTTGGCAAAACATTTTTATAAAATTAACAAATAAAAAAAAGGGCCCAACAAAAGTTTCTAATAAAGTTAGTTTGTATGAAATGACGAGTATCTCCATGCCTTTTAAGACTCACAAATATAGCATGTGAGAGTAGTTTGGTAAATCAGTTATGAAATAACCATATTAATTTTTGTTATCTATCTACTTCCTTCGGGACGCATCTACTCTCACCACTGTTGAAACTGAGAGTCGTCTCCACAGAGCCATTTCCTATCCTTTCAATTTTGGTATGGCTTCTCCTCCTTCCTTTTCATCTGCTTCTCCCCTTCTTTTTCTCTGTATTCAACTCAGGAAAAATCGACGTTATAGTTAATCTGGTGATGATTTCTTTTCTAAGTGTTATAGTGGAAGTCAAGTCATACATATTTGGGACTTTCAAAAGGAACTGAGAAAATCAAAATCATAGTTTCACCTTTTGGTGTTGATCGTTGACTACTTACCAATTTGATACGAGAAAGAAAAATTGACTTTTGGTTATGGTTTTACAAGTTACAACAGTCTCTGGGGCAACCTCACATTTGTTTTGTCTGTCTCTTTGTTTGTTCATGTTTATGACACCATTATATATGTGTGGTTTCTGACGTTGATCTCATGTTAGTTTCGAAACTTGTTCCATATTCGGGTACAGAGTGAATTGTGAGTTCTGTGATCTTTAACTTTTGTTCCTTTCCTCTTATATATATATGTTTAATCCTTGCAGTGAAGAAGAGGTGTGTCTAGGTCATAATTTTCTTGGTCCTTGAAGATATGATTGTCTCTGCTCTTCTTACATCTGTTGGAATAAACACGGCTCTATGTGTGCTATTCTTCATTTTGTACTCTGTATTGAGGAAACAACCCAGTAATTATGAGGTCTATGTGCCACGCTTGTTAGCTGAAGGAACTTCTCGCCGGAGAAGTCATTTCAACCTAGAAAGACTCATACCTTCTGCTGGATGGGTTGCAAAAGCATGGAGGCTTTCCGAGGATGAAATACTTTCATTATTTGGGCTAGATGGAGTGGTTTTTATGCGTCTTATAACATTCAGGTTTTTATATATCTCTTCATTAGCTCTTTCTAGCTATTTGCAAATCCAAGATTGCTATTTGCAAATTATTGCTGTTAATGTAGTGACATGCATAGGATATTGCAACCAGGCCATATTTATTACTTGTTTATTCATTGTCAAATTGTCCACATTAGCATTGAAGATAATTTCCCAGAAAGTGAGTGAGTTAACCTAAGTGATTGTGTATATTCACTGTGAATAATGTCATTACTCTTTATGGATTTTGAAAATGTGTATGACTCTGTTGATCTGTTCCATGTTGTTCCTCCCAAAATAAATAAAATTATCTTATTTGTACTGACCCCTTCAATTTCTTTGGCTGCAGTTTGAAAATTTTTTCTTTTGCTGGGGTTATTGGAATCTTTGTGATTCTTCCAATAAATTGCACAGGGAATGCGCTACAAGAATTTGATATTGCTGACTTGGCTAGTAACTCACTGGATGTGTTCACCATATCAAATGTAAAAAACGGCTCTAACTGGTGAATACTAACTCTAGATTTTTTTATTTTATTTTTTCATTTTAACAGAGCCATGCTTAGAGTTTTTGTTTAAGCCTTGAGACATTTACCTTTTAGCATGTATACTTTTTTTTTTTTTTTGCCTGATTTAGCATGTATACTTGCCTTGCCCCTTTTGGGACTAGCATCTCTATGAGATCGTTATCCTATATATCCTTTATTTCAGGTTATGGGTCCACTTCTCTGCTGTGTATATTGTCACTGGATTCATATGCATCCAGCTTTATAATGTAAGCAAAATGCACTCATAGCATACGCAAAATATTACTAGTGTAATATATTCTTTTCTTCAATCATATCAACAACCTTGATACCTAATGCCTTTGCACCTGACACAAATTGTGTTTTTATGACATGAATGTAATATAGAATTATCTTTTGGACTTATACTTTACCAATTACTAGGATAGAAGTACTTCTCTCAATTTTAAGCAGTGTGATAGTATGCTTGATTTTTCCTTCACTAATTGAAGTATAAGGCAATAATAATTATGCAATGCATACAAGAGGAAACTGTTGAACCAGATACTCATCACTTCATATTATCTTATCTTATTCTTCAGGAATATAAATACATATCTTCAAGAAGGATTTCTTATTTTTATTCATCCCCGCCTCAGCCACATCAGTTCACCATCTTAGTTCACAGTATTCCTGCTGCGTCTGGAAGCAATATCAGTGAGAGTGTTGAAAATTACTTTAAAGACCTTTACCCTTCTACATATCTCTCACACGTTGTTGTTTGTCGCACAAGCAAAATTCAGACTCTTCTGGTAAGTACAGCATCTGATTTAACAACTCCTTTCTTGTCCATTACTTTTCCTTTAAACTTTCTCAGAAACTGTACTGTTATTTCAATTTGTGAAACAAAATTGAGGAGGGGAAGAAAAAACTTTACCAGAAATTGGGGATGTAGAATAGAAACGTGTTAACAAGTCAAACCCATACACTCTAAGATAGGAACCATATCTGTGCTCAATATTCAACAGAGACTCTTATAATTATGCACCACATATCACTTCAAACGACAGCTGAATACTTCAGATTCTGTCATGTCACCTTATCTATGTCATACTAATTAGATTAAAACATATCGCTTCTGAAAAATTCTGGAAGTTTGTGCATTATTCTATATTTTTCACATTTAATTTTATCACTAGCACTGCTAAATATTTCTTGTGGTTTTCCATTGACAAGAGTCTTGTCACTCTGTTATTCTTTGGTTTAGTTTGACTGCTTGCCAGTTTTTTACGTGGGCCATTAATCATTTTGTTAATAAATTTAATATATTAATATTTGAAGACTGGAGACCATTTTGGTGGTGATAACTAATGTTTACTTCTTTAGTTATTCATTTTTATTTTTCTTTTTGCCCGTCTCTTTTACTTCAATGTGATTATCATAGTCTTGTGATTGAACTTGATTTTGACAATTATAAAATATAATGTTATCTTCCATACAAAAAATTTGTTGCAGAAGAGAAATTCCCGTGGATATTTTACTTTTCATTGTCTCTATATTATCTATTGTTATTCTACTCACTGCACTAGCTTCATTGTTGATGTCAGCAGCTTTGCTAGCTATTTTTCTGCCATTATTTATATGCCCAATTGCTCTTTCAGTTTCAATTATTGTGCAACTCATTCTCCCTCTTTTATCTAGAATGAGGCAAAAAAATTGGGTAAAAGAATTACTCAACTGCAATCAGATCCCACTCAGCAAAAATATAAGCGCGGTAGTTGCTGTGGACTTTTTGGACGCAAGACTGATCTTATAGATCATTATGAAAAGAAGCTGGGGGACATTGAAGAGAATGTAAGACTGAAGCAATCGGAGGCTTCATTGGCTGCAGAAGTATGTGGTAATCTCTGTGGTCTTCTACCAAAAATGAATAAAAAAGATTTTACAAGTATTTTTAATCTTGTTTTAACTGACGTGCATTTTTTGCTTATATGTGTCAACATGAACTATATGTAGTGAATTCTACTTATTCATGTTTTTCTTCATTTTTAAAGGAGACTCGAGCTGCTTTTGTGTCCTTTAATTCTCGTTATGTGGCTGCAGCTGCTTTCCATATGCAGCCATCAGTCAATCCCACCCAATGGATTTCAGAGCAAGCTCCAGAACCTCATGATGTTTACTGGCCCTTTTTTTCTGAATCATTCATGCGAAGATGGATTTCGAAGTTGGTAGTGGTAGTTGTCTGTATTATTTTCACAATTTTGTTCCTTATACCTGTTGTATTTGTTCAAGGCCTTACCAACCTTAGCCAGCTGGAAGCTTGGTTTCCCTTCCTGAAAAGTATTCTTACCATGTAAGTAATATTATCATTTATGAATCTTTCCAATTTTTAATCCTTAGCCACTCTGCTGTTTCCTTCTCTTGTTTTTCCCTTTCCTCATGGTCTCATATTGGAGTCGCTGCTCAAAGGAATATATTTTAAGCAATACATGATAGCAGGAAAGAGATAGTTGAGCGTTTGTATGTATACACTTTTAATCACTAACTAGGCTGATAGTTGGAGACTGGATTTCATACTGCCGTGTCGGCATGTGTAATTCATTCTAGATTAGATCAGATCAGGGAAGGTCTCAGCTGACAAGCCTAAAATGGAATTTAATGCGCGTGGAGAACTTGCATTTCAAAGTGTCATTTCCAAGTTGAAAGAAACAAATTGACCATGAATGTCTATAGTTTGGAGTTTTGGGGTCTTACTGCTTGCAAACTGCCTCTACACTTCAGGATCTCTTGTGATATTTTCATGTTGCATATTGGTTGTACATGTAAATAATAAAGGATAGTAGTTGCTTAATTATCACGTTCATTAACTATTCACAATTGGAGACCTCTTCTCCTACAGCATACAATGTTGAATTTTCATGTCATTAGGATGCTTCTAATTTAAGTTTTTCTGTCGTCTCAAATTTATTTGAACTTGTGGTTGATCAGAATTATTTGACATGAAATTACCCTAATGTGCTAATACTAATGTTTCCATGAATTCACTTGCAGAGCTTTTGTCAGTCAAGTAATTACAGGATACCTCCCCAGTCTTATTCTTCTGTTGTTTCTGAAAACGGTGCCTCCTGTCATGGAGTTTCTTTCTTCCATTCAGGGATACATCTCACACAGTAATATAGATAAGAGTGCATGTGATAAAGTACTGTGGTTCACAATATGGAATGCATTTTTCGCGACCGTATTTTCTGGATCAGTTCTATCTCAGCTATCCATTATCCTTGAACCCAAGACCATTCCTCAGAGACTGGCAGTTGCAGTTCCAGCACAGGTTAGAGTTTAGACAATGCTTCTCCCATGGCATCATTCCAGTTTACTATCCAAGACCCTAAATTCTCAAATTACTAATTAAACCCACAGCACTGAATCCTACTAATGACTCCCATAATTTTATTGTCCCTAATAACAGTTCCTTCGTTAATGAAAAATAGTTTTAGTTGTCATTCTTGCAAATTATTTATCACTTTGGGCATGTCATATTCGTATGTTCATAATATAAAACTATATGGTAGTTTACTAGAGTTTCAATGTTCATATTCCATCCCCTTTAATGCCGCCAATTTTCACTGCAGGCATCATTTTTCATTGCTTATGTTGTGACATCAGGATGGACAAGCACATCATCAGAACTATTCCGCGTAATACCTCTTATTTGTAGTCTGATAAGAAGGCCTTTCGGATGTCATAAAGATGATGAGTTTGAAGTTCCATCCTTTCCTTACCACAGTGATATTCCAAGAGTACTTTTCTTTGGACTTCTTGGAATTACATACTTCTTCTTAGCTCCACTTATTCTACCATTCCTCTTGATCTACCTTTGTCTTGCTTACATAATTTATCGGAACCAGGTCAGCATTTCTTAAGGTTTTGGTTTTGATATTTATTTACTTCTGTAAAAGGCAGGGTCCTTTTTTATCTGTGCTGATCTTGTTAGTCATACATGAGATCCCATTGTCCCATCCCTAAAGTTGTGTTTGGATTGTAGCATTTTAAATTTCATGGGATTTCAAATTCTTAAAATTTGAATTGCTACAATTTCAATTTCTGGCATTTGAAAAAACTTGTTTGGATAGAAATTAAGAATATGAATTACTACAATGAAGATGTTGATAATTAAATTAAGTTTTTGGATAGGACAAATAATTTTGAGATGCATTGTTTAGAGAAGCTTTAAGATTAAAAATAATAAATGATAAAAATAAAAACTGTTATAGTGTCATCATATTTAAATAACAAATAATGCTCAAATAAAAATAAATATGTCAGGTGGTGTTGCATTCTTATTGGAAGTATTCAATTTGTAAGAATCAAATTTTGAGCTTTTGAAAAGATTTATAAAAAGGGGGGCAAGGTGAGAATTTATCAAATTCCAAAAAAAAAAATACCTCATAAATTACCATGGAATTTGAACTGCAAAAAAATTTTATCCAAACAAAGAGTAATCTAAATACCCTAAAAAATTTACCTCATCCAAACAAACCCTAAAAATTTGAAAAAATTACCTTGCTATGTGGGTAGAGTTATCATGATTGGTTTCATTAGTTAGTGTTAACACTTTTTAAACATGGTTCTAACTGTTTGTTTTGAGGAAAGCCTTATCACCTTTAGTTTAAGATCATTCAGAGTCCAGAAATGTGCGAGACTATTTCAATGTACAATATCTAGAGATATTTTCTTAAAAAAAAAAAAAACATTGTTGGTGGGCAGTGGGCCTTATTTAATAGCTTAAACTTTTGATTGATCCTAGAATCTTTGAAATGTTAGTCATTTCTAACCGCGAGACACTTCAAAATTGGTTTTGATATGGATTATAGTGACGTTCTACCTGTGTATTGCAGTTCATTAATGTGTATACTCCCAAGTATGAAACAGCAGGGAAATTCTGGCCAATTGTGCACAATTCAACCATTTTTTCTCTTGTACTCATGCACATTATTGCAGTGGGAATTTTCGCACTTAAAAAACTCTCTCTAGCTTCATCCTTGACATTTCCTCTGCCAATCATTACTCTCCTCTTTAACGAGTACTGCCGAAAAAGATTTCTTCCCATATTTGTTTCATACTCTGCAGAGGTATGCTTTCTGTCCTCAAACTAGAATCTATTTGAAGGAACATAAGTTGTTGCATTTTGCATTTGACTTCAACTATGATCTCAACTTGAGTCTGTGTTTCCAGAGTCTGATAAAGAAGGACAGAGAAGACCAGAATAACACCACGATGAATGAGTTTTTTGACAATTTGGTCATGGCTTATAAGGACCCTGCATTGCAGCCAGTTCAATACTCATCAAACACTGACACTGACAATATTCGCAGCCCTCTCATATCAAGTTGAGATGAGGCATAGTATTTCTTACCATACCTGTAAAGTTATTTGTTGGCTGTTTTCCTGTATGTGATGGCATATTTTCATTTTTTTTCTTCTTCTTCTTCTGTTTTGAGTTGTAAAAGAATGGTGGGAAGAATTGAATGGTATATTGCCATACTATGTCCATTTTTTGTCTGTTTCTTAATGTGATTGTATTTATTTTACCCACATACAGTCAGCTTATCTTTTTCCTTCACTCTGAAGTCATTTCTATTGCTGGTTCTTATGATTTGTGTTTGAAGTGTGATTATTTCAGAGCAAATTAGATGTTGATGTTCTGATATCAAGATCGAGCAAAAGCAAGAACAAACAATACGAGGCATTATATTCTTTTTAACACAAATAAATTCCAGCCATAGAAAATGGTTACATAAATATAAGAAGATCGAAATGACATCTCAGTCATTAGCTTAAGTCTCCTTCTACAGATTAGTCTGCGTGGTAGAAACTCTTGAATCAACCTTCGTTCCACACTACTTGATCATGAGTTGGACTATTCACTAGGCCCAACAAAAAAATGTAATATGAGCCTCAAATTAGGTTTCCTTTTTTTATTTAATCTTGTTCTTTTCACAAAATAAGTTCCACTCTTGAGTCTTGAAAATATTTAATTTTAACATTCATAAAATATTATTAACAAAAAAAAATGCTAAAGTACATAAAATAAATTTTAGTCATTGTACAAAAAACTCCATAAAGTTTGAAAAGTGACAAACAACCTATTAAACTTTTGATTTTGTGCAGATGGTCTATTTTGTTAATTTTTCTTAAAAAAGTAGTTTTGTTCTACTATTAATTATAATAATTATTAATTTTAATTTTGGATTAATATAAAATGTAATAATAATCATAAAATTATATATAAAAATATTATTTTTTAAAATTAAAGTCTTAATAAAATCGCCACTTTTTTTTGTATAGTGACCAAAGTTTAGAGAAGGTTCTATACATTTTAGCCTCCAAAAAAAAATCATAAAAGAGTGTAATTATCTAATTATAGCTGTAATAACCCTCTGACCAATCTGATTCAAGAGAGAAACTTTTAGCATGTCCTTCTGGGTGAAACTTCTAGTTTACTTCCTGAATTATGCTTAAAATATATTAGGCTTGCATTGATGCATATTCATGCTATGGTGAAGATGACACAGTAATAAAAAAAAAATAATAATTATGAAAAAAATGTTCTTGAAGTAGTGAGGGTGGAGATACCCTTTCCTCGCAGCTTGAAAAAAATGCTCAAAGGATAAAAAAAAAACAAAAGCAATAGAACCAAAAACTGAGAATATTGCAGACATATGGGCTGTATTTGTCTCTTCTGACGTTTTGTCTTGAAATTATGTAATAACACGACAGCATTTCATCCGATAGGAGATAATAAGATACATAAACTAATAAAAGTAAAACGTTATAGCATGATGTTATATTTATATTGTTGTGAAGTATTAAATCAAGAGTAAAATACAATATTGAGTGCTATATCT
Organism: Chamaecrista fasciculata; assembly: GCA_003254925.1. Lineage (NCBI taxonomy): Eukaryota > Viridiplantae > Streptophyta > Magnoliopsida > Fabales > Fabaceae > Chamaecrista > Chamaecrista fasciculata. The sequence goes on along the minus strand of QANZ01050028.1, from coordinate 19,175 downwards.
TATAATCTTATAATCTGAATCTATTTTAGTACCATGTGGTTCATGAATTTTCAATCTAGTACCTGCATGGCTGCATTAGTGCTTTATCAAATTTTAAACAAAAAAAAAAAAA
>QANZ01050028.1:1588-18932 GCA_003254925.1 Chamaecrista fasciculata | reverse complement strand
AATAATAATAATAATAATAATAATAATAATAATAATAATAATAAAGGACATATAGTAAAAAAAAAAGATATATAGTTTACCCTTGAACTAGGGGTGACAAATGGTTGGGTTGAGTTGGTTTTGGGTTGGGTAATAAATGGGTCATGGGTGGGTCATGACCCATAAAATTAAGGGTTGACCCAACTCAACCATGAACTCATCTTAAAATATTTATATTATTTAATTAAAATAATTTTTAAATTATTCAAATTTAGGACTAAATAGTATTCTTTTTTCAGATTTTAGATTGATTTTCAATTTCCACCTTTTTTCATATTTCTAAAAATTACATTTTGACCCCAATTATTTTTAAAAATTTTCATTTTAGTCCTCAAATATCATGATCTAGGGACTAATTTGTAATGTTTGAAAATATTTAGGGTCATTATGTAATTTTTGCAAAAATTTGCAAAATTCATCCCTTCTGCTGAACTCACAGTTTGGTGGGACTAAAATGCACTTTTTTTTTCAAATTTAGGACTAATCTGTAAATTTATCCTTTTTCCAATATTTTTCAAAATTACAATTTTGGTCCAAATTTTTTTTATAATTTTCATTTTAGTCCTCAAATATTATGGTTTAGGGACTTTTTGTAAATTTTGAAATTTTTTAGGGGGAATTTTGTAATTTTTGCAAAAATTTAGGAAATTGCATATTCACCCCTTTCATAAAACTACGTAGTTTTGATACAAATTTGAATTGGGTTGGGTAACCCATGGGTTTTACCCAACCCAAATATTAATGGGTCAATTTTGGACCCAACCTATCTTGACCCATTATCTAAATGGATTGGGTTGGGTTGGTTAATTTTGTAGTTGGGTTAGTGGGTAATGAGTTGAGATTGTCACCCCTACCTTGAACCAATAATAACACGCTAATTTGAATACTTAAAATAAGATTGTTGTCATTTTTGTGAGCTAAGTTGCCAATTTGCTATTGTAAGTAACGAAAATAAATTAGTAAATCCATCCCTTCGTTCGTACAAGCAGAATGGTACAATTTTTTCTTCCCATAACTGATAAAAAGAGTGAATTGTACAAAGTTTTTGACTTTTACACAAGATTCTCACCTGCCGAAAGGCAAAAAAAAAAAAAAANAAAAAAAAAAAAAAAAAAAAAAAAAAGATGGAGGGAAAATTTCACCTTTTAAATTCCAATGTTAATAAAAATGATTATTACCTTGACAAAGTCCCCAATCATTGAGAAGCATATTCTGGGAAGAATATTGGCTTGGACATTATATTATGGTCTACAAGGTACTACGAGTGGAAAGCTGGAGGAGAGAAAAGTGAAGAATTGTAAAGAGTAAAACTGGAAGTTTTCATATTTTATAATTACTAGAAAAAAAGATTTAAAATCTACTTTTAATTTGAATTAAATATTTCTTTGCAGTTGCTACTAGGTAAACAACATCCAGACCCTAAATATTACTTTGCATATTATGAAGTAACATTTTTTGAGTTGTTAATGATAAGATTAACTTTCTATTGTGTCATGTTACTCATTTCTATTAATGATCTGTTTACAATATTTAACATGAAGATTGAATGAAAAAAATACTTTAATTTCAGGGAGACTAATTTATGCATCCTATTTTTAAATAAAAATAATGCTGGATTTTGTGAGTCAAATATTTGCTCATGTAGGAGTTTAATTGAGTTATGGTTTGATCTATTAGAATGTGAGTTATTTTACCTAAGTCCCACATAAGATAGTTTACTTTTGAGAGCTCTCCCATTTTCCTATAATTAATAAAAGTGTTTTCCCATCATTCAAGTAGTTAGTTGATTCCATGTGTTGGAGAGGGGAATATCATGTTGAGAGAACCAATATAATAATATTTGCTCTCTCTTTTAGAGTTGTTCTTCCGCGATAAGTCGTGACAATATGGGTTCTCTCAAATAGGTAGAGTATCACGGTTTGGTGGAGTTTATTCTTGGAGTTCATGATGAGGAGATCAACAAGATCTATAATATTAACAATAACATTCAGGTTAGTAAGTTCTGCAATGTATTTTTAATATTTGTCTGGATTTGTTTTGTGTTTCGGGTTTTGGTCTTTTGGGTCAGATCATGAGGACCTGAAATCCTTTAAATAATAAACTTGATCAAAATATTTTTTTTTCTATTAATATTTGATCAACTCTTTTAAGGGTCTAAAATTATCTCTTTTCCAAACAATTTTAGAAGTCTAAGGACGACCACTCTATGGAATTTATCCATCGAGTCCAAGTAGAGATGTTAACAAAATGGGTCTAATTGAGGCATGGGCATCGGAATATTTAAAAATAAATAAGTCTTTAACTAGAAAACCGTTAAAAATAATAAGTAAGATCTGTTTAGAAAAGCATTACATTTTATTTATAAATGGTGTTGAGATAAAAATTATTTATAAGTATGTAATAATCACAGTAGATAAAGAGAATAATATATATATTTTATATTCTTCCCATTATTCTTATCCATTAAAAAATCTCACTCACTCATGCTAGCTACACAGTACCCAGCTTGCACTTGACCTTATATATAAATGCATGATACACATAGTTTCCAACCCACCAAAAGCCATGATCGAACAAGAGTGATGGTGAAGATGAGAGAAGAGAGTGAAGGAGAAGCAGGAAGAAGCATTGAATGGGAAGAAGCAGCAGCAATGGCGGCTGCTCTTCTCGGACCTCGAAGATCATCAAGAAAGCGTTTCATTGGGGTTCGCCAGAGGCCATCAGGGCGATGGGTGGCTGAGATCAAAGACACCATTCAAAACATCAGAGTCTGGTTAGGTACTTACGATACTGAAGAAGAAGCCGCAAGAGCTTACGATGAAGCTGCCTTCTTGCTTCGTGGATCCAACACTCGTAGAAACTTCTGCCCTTCTTCTTCTTCTTCTTCTTCCCCTGCAAATCCTGTTCTTCCCACAAAGATCGCCAACCACATCCTTCTTAGGCTCAAAGCTCGAAATCACGCTCTCGGAAACCAAACAGGGGAAAAAGTGGAACCAGAGAGTAATGGGAAGAAGAATTTGAATTTGAATATGGAAGACAATGATGAGATTACGCGGGAAAAAGCTAATCTCGTTCTTCTAAGGCTCAAAGCAGCGAGAAAGAATCATCTAGTAGCCTCTGCTTCCGAAGTCGCGCATTTTCCTAGTAACCAAACAGGGTTAATACTTGAACCACAGCCTCAATTCGACGATGGGAATTTCACAAATGGCGTCGATTTTAATAAATCAAGAGAAGACACCGTGACTGATCCGGATGATAAAGTACTGTTCAACAAAGAGATTTGCTCCAAGAAATTGAAGTTATTAGAGGAGGAGATTAAGGGCGAAAAATTAGGGTTCGATGAAGAATCCGATTTGGGGCTGATCGACTTCCAGTTTGCGGATAGTTTAGAATCGATTCGTCGTTTTTCTTCTTCTCCATTTGAAATGGCAGACGAGATGATCCATCAAATGGAGAGAGAGGAATGTGAGTGCGATTATGGGAATTACGAGCCATCGTTGCTCCGAGAAACCCTAAGAATGAAATATGAACGTAAATTCTCGGCTTGTCTTTATACCTTTCTTGGGGTTTCTGAGTGCTTGAGGCTGCAAATTGGATCAGAAAATTCAAAGGGGTTGGACAATTTTGAGTCCTCTGCTTCTTTTTGATCAGAAAAATGCAAAGCCTGGAAATTGGATCATATTTTAAAATTTACATATTATAATAAAAAATATTGTATATATATATTTTAAACTAATTAAATGAGAGAATTCTAATTTTATTTCCGAATAATTTTAATGCTAGAGGATATGGCAACGAAAATAGTTATTGTTGCTGTAGCAAAATCGCGGCCTTTGTGTTTGTCGCTTTATCTGGGAGATACCACAGAATATGTCTTTGCGTTTCGATTTTAACGATGAAAGGCCTCAACTAGTTTGTACTTTGTGACACTGAGCCCCTTCTTTTTCTTAAGCCACATTCAAGATGTTGGACAAAATAAAATAAAAACACACATCAACATAATATCAATTTGTTTGTTTTGTTTCGATCAAAAAAAATTGTTTGTTTTGTTGTATTACTTTGGCCTTTTCTCTTGCTCCTAAATCCTAATTCTGCCAGAAAACAGTTTTACAGCGTTTCACAAATGAATTGGAGTTATGAGATTTTTTTTCAAAAGAAAAAAAATGGTCAAACTATTTCAAATTTTGAAATAATGTTAATATACATTTTAATGTATACAAAATTCACTTGTAAGATTAGTGATGTTGGTGGCTAAATTTCTTCAAAGTCGATAACAAGGAGGCATGAGTCAAAATAATTAGAAGGAGTTTGGAGTGTGCTTTGACCCTTCTTTCTCGTCTCTTCATCAAATTAAAATTTAAATTTAAAAAATAAAGAGTGATAGAGAAATATTGGAGGATTCGAGCTCCTCCTAACTTAACTTTTAATTGAATTGAATATCAAATTTTAGTTCCAAGTTACGAAAAAGAGCGTATGATGATGGATGCATGTGATGGGGTCATGCATGGGGCGGAAATTTTATGAATCTTAATGTATATATATATATATAATTTATCTAACATTTTTTCTGATCTGTTAGTAAAACATCTCATATCTTGAAATCTATAAAAATTCATTTAAGAGATAATTTTTAATGTTTTAAAAAATTATTTGACCGATAAAAAAAACCTTAATATGTGCCCTTAGAACACATGACCCATATATATATATATTTGGCTTNTTTGGGGTCAATATGTAATTTTTGCAAAATTTGTTATGGTTAAAATTACAAAATAGCTCCAAAGGGTACCAAAGTGTTAATGGAGAATACCACAGGGTACCAAAGTGTCAAGTTTCAAACCACAGGGTACCAAAGTGAAATAGGGTCAAACTACAGGGTACCAAAGTGTAATTTACCCTAATTTTAATCACACTTACTTCTCAACCAGTCATAACATATTTTATCTACCAACAAATACAATTATAACAATTAGTCTTATAAAATTTTTATATTCTTTTGGGTAAGTTACACAAACAAAAAATCCCTGTGATTTGGCTCATTTATAGAAAAGGCCCATGTGGTTTAAAAAATGTTAAATAAAGGTCTGTGGTTTACTCTATTAACAAAAAGAGTCATGAGTTATATTTCCGTCCAAAATTTAACGAAAATTATGGATAAAATACTATTTTAAGACCCTTACTACTAATTTTTTATGCGTTTGACTCCCTATTTATATGAGAGATGAATTGACAAAAAAAAAACCAAAATCCTATTTTTATCATTCAGATTTGTTCAAAATTCCGTTTTAATAAGTTATGCAAAGTGTAATTTTAGTTTTTTATTTTTTAGGTTTTTATCCTCTTTAATCTTTAAAAAATTAAACTAGTATATTATTTAGTTTACTAAAAAAATTAATGAGTATAATATTTTGATCTTTTAGAGTCAATATTACGTATTTTAAGAATTAAATTATTAGTTTATTCTTTGATTAATAATAAAAAATTGAATTAAAATATTGATTGAAAATGGGAAGAGAGGAGATACCCTTGATCTTGGTGTGTACGTGGTGGTTATAGTGGGTGTGGGAATTTACATTGGGTTGACACAGAAAGTTGCAGGCACCAAAGAGTGGAAAGTAAGAGTAACTGAAGAGAATTAAATTATTGACAAGTACAAAGAAATCGATTACTGTAAAAAGTTCTGAGATTTGGTTCATAATGCTATAATGCCAGTTCAGTCCCTGCACTCTGATCTCACTTTGCAGTATTAACTATTACTGTACTATTTATTATTCATCTTGTACCAGTACCCCGCTAACCCAATTATCATGATGTCTTGCATCCTAATCCATCCATTATTCCTTTTTCTCTTTTAATGCACTTCACAGACCTGTGTCACATTAATTACTCGACCATTTTATTTTTAAATGAAGAATAATACTTTTTTAATTGAATAAGATGATAAATAGTTAAATACAATAAAACTTATCATAAAATATTGAATAAATTAACAATTTGGTCATCAAAGATTACCGAGCTAATAACTTGGTCTCTCAAAAATTAAAATATACATTCAGTCCTTAAAAGATTAAAACAATATAATTTTTAGTCTCTAAAATATTAAAACGGTATATTATTTAATCTATAAAAACGATTAACTAGTATATTATTTTGATCTTTCAGGAATTAAATTGTACATTTCAATTTTGTAAGGATTGAGTTGTCAGCTCGATGATTTTTAGGGACCAAAATTGTTAGTTTATTCTAAAATATTTTATGTACTTACGTTTTTAAATTTTAAATTCAAGACTTTAAACTAATTGAATCAACTTTCCACTAATTGATACATATACTTGATGATTTTGTTATAATTTTCTTTTAATAAAATTGACTTGTAATAAAATTGCCTTTGGAAAATTCGATAAAAGAAAAAGAGCAGACCAAATGATTAAATGAAAATCAAAAAACTAACAATATGACCCGTTGGTTCTGTCATCTGTGGAATTACTCTGTTCTTCTGTGTTTCGTTTTCTCTTGTTCGATGTTCTTACCGTAAACTAACAATTTCGTTTCTCACAGATTGTACGAGCTAATAACTCAATCCCTAAAAATTTGAAATATACAGTTTAATCTTTAAAATATCAAGATGATGCACTACTAAGTCATTTTTATAAACTAAATAATATATCATTTTAATTTTCTAAAAACTAAAGAATATAACATTTTGATCTTTTAGTGACTAAATGTATAAAGAGACTGAATTGGTAGCTTGATAATCTTTTAAAGACCAAATTGCTAGTTTACTCTTGTTCTTATTCTTCAGTATTGCCGTGGAGAACTTCAAAAATTAGGTTATAAAATGAGCGTCAAATTTGGGAGCATATAAAGCTTGAAATGATGAAATCAAAGCGAAATGTAGGGATGACCATCATCAAAACTTTTTGAGGACTGTCTGGTAATTAAGTCTGATTTTCACTCTCATTTCAGTGAGGATCATTGTGCAAAGTAACTTTCTTGTTCCCCCTTGATTGAAAATTGCAAAGCTCGCTAGGGACGGGTCCATTCTGGATGCAATTATCTTACGTGTCAAGTTCTGCACTGAAGAAAGATTTTGATGCAAATGGATCAAGCCACTTAGAAAGAAAAGATGTAGACATGTTATAGGTGAACCATAATTATGTACCACTTCATAATTGACTTTGTTCATCTTTCTTTAACACTTTTTCCTTGGTGGAAATTTGTTTTGTAGAAAGCCTTAATAGAAGCCAATGGGTGGAAATGAAATAGTGGATTGATGTGGTCCAGATTCAAATAAATACATAATCTTAAAGGCTCCACATAATTGATATTGTCCCATCACCATATTGAACGGATGTTTATCCTTAAAGATCCACCTTTCTAAGGCTCTGTTTGGTACGCTTTTGGGTATGTAAAGGAAAGGGTTTTACAAGGGAAAAATTGTGAGGGAAAGGAAAAGTAGTTGAGGGAATGTAAAGTAGGTAANCTAAGTGCTTGAGTGGCCCACACCAGTTATAATGCCTACTAAAAATGGGGCAAAATATGGAATACCACAGCAAAACTAGAAAGAGACAAGCACCAAGTTTAGTTTAGTTGCCTATGTTATTTTCTTTTTTTGAGTGAAATTATATTATTGGTTGAACATTTAGTTCCTATGTTGCTTGAAAAATCTGCTTAAGTAGTAACCCTCTAAGACTAGACTAGTAGGGTTTATAGGCCGGTCAGACCTAAAATTTTCCTACATCACTATGTTCATCTGAGAATATACCAGGGTAACTATAAATCTGCCTCAAACTGTACATGCATATGGCATATCATTAATATTCTATTCAAACCCATGTCTTCGGCTTTTCTTTTCTTTTATCCTATAAAGCTCACCTGAATTTTTGCTTATATATTTGCTTAAAGTTAGAGTCTTTACACTTTAGCTACAGTCTACATTGAGCTTTTCTATTGGATTTAGATTTACCACTGCAATAAGTAACATTAAAAGTATAGTGTTGGGACTGAGTGGCTCATTTACACAAGGTGTTCTGTTAGTTTTCTTCCTTGTAAGCATTTTATTAAATGATTCTTTCTTAAATCTTTTTTTTCCATTTTCTTTTATTGTGGAGAAACAGAGTGCTGTTTACCAAAGAAAAGAAAAAGAAAATATGGTGTTGACAACTGCCTTTTACATGACAAGCAAGAAGTTCAAGCAAGGTGTGGTCTTGATTAAAGCCTACTTCCAATTCCAAATAGAGGGCAATAGTGATTAATATGGAGGATGGTGATGTTTTAGACCATAGAGAAAATAGTAATAGCAATACTACTAAAGAAGACAAAATGTGAAATGAAATTGACCCCAGAAAGTGGAAAATGAAAGCCAAATCCCTATCAGCACAATAAGTTTGATTAGATGAACAAAAATATGAGAGGTGGGGGTCCTTCTCTCTTTCACATTTGACTTCCCATTACACCCAAAGGGAAAGGGAAAGAGGCTAGAGAAGTCTTTTATTGTGTGTGTTTGACAGGGATTGGAGAACTATGCAAGAAGGTATTAATGCCCTATCATGTACTCTTTTATTGCAAACTCCATAAAGGCATACCCTCTTTAGTGAAGGGCATTTTTACCTTCTCATTAAAGGCGTGCCAGTTTTCCTTATGATATATTATACCAATCTCAAACCCCTTTTTCAGACAAAGGACAAAAAAGCTGGCACGAGCTAAAAACCAATCTCGAGGCCAATTCTACGGATGAGGTGTTGCTCTCACTCTCACTCCTCATTCTCTATTGCATAGTGCATACATCAAAATTTCGACTTTCATCGACAAGTGTTGGGTGCACTGATAGGCGAGTTGCACCTCAGGTTGAGGGATCCGGGTTCGAGCTCTGGAGTCGATATTTGTTTGGGAGGGCTTTAACTATTCGCTTCTCGACCCGAATGGGATTAAGTCTTTTCCTAAACCGTAACACGGATAGGTGGGGGACATCATGGTATTTACCAAAAAAAAATTTCGACTTTCTTTTTTTAATCTTTAAGATCATGCTCACTTCATCAAAATTTAAAGCATAAGACCTAAAGCTTTGACTGAATTTGAGTGCCTGCCTGCCCTCAATTTTTTTGAAAAAGAAAAACTGACTACAAAAATACATTATGTATGAAACAGGGACATAAGATACCTTTCATTTCCTTGGAATAATAGATATAGATATAAATAAATAAATAAACAGCCAATAACCCAATAGGATCCAATCAATATGGGTCCCATTTAATTTTCCCTCTCTCCCACATATACTTTTTTTTTTCCATTTATTTTGAAATTAAGAGGGATCCTGGACCTCACTTGAAGCTGCTTATAATGAAACTATGAAAGCAAGACACACACACACACACACACCCCACCTTCTCTGTTTCTCTCGAGTTGTTTAATTTCTCACTATCATTTTGATCTCAATCAAATCAAATCATGGAAGAGACAGGTGAGTCCAATGGTAACAAGAAGTTGATAACCAAAAGAAGGAGCTTCAAGGATGGAGGCAACTCTCGTGCTCGTGAGCATCATCATCATCACTATCACTATCATCAGCATCAGCTGCTACAATACTCCACCACTCACTTTGGCTTCTGTAACCACAACGAGTATCAGAGATATTACCCTGCTCTTCTTCCTCTTCCTTATCTTATTCCTCTGCAACTAGCTTTCACGCCACCCTTCCCTCAAAACCATGAGGCTGCTATCAAATCAAAAATCCATACTCAGAAATCTCCATGCAAGCTCAATAATTCTCGTTCCTTTGCTGCTTCTTCTGACAACAACAACAACAAGGTCTCAGATAATAGCACAGTACCTCATGGTAACATTAATCTTCTCTCCCTTAGCCTGCATGTTTTTTTCTTTAGGCTTAAATATGGTTTATTTACACAACAACAAAATAAAGGTGGTTTTTTTGTTTTGTTTTTTCCAAGTTCTTTTCAAAATTTCACCACTCAGACAGTACTCAAAAATGTTTACACTCGAGATGCAATGAAAAGCATGTAATAGTGAATAAAATGACGGGTTTGTTAATTGCTGTTTAGTGTTTTTCATTAACAAATTGCTTACCTTTGTGATTCTCCTTACTGTTTAGAATTTAACCATTCTGATAGGTCATTTTTTTTTTCTCTTACATAATCCAGCTCTGAAGGGGCTTCAAGAGAAAACCAAGACATCCATTAATGGAGATGATGGGAAGAGGCTCATGCTTGCAAGAAAACCACAGGCACTAATCGCTGCAAGGAGGCCAGACTCTGGTGGCAAAGAGGGTTCTGTGATTTCTCTTCTTGCCAATCACTTCCTAGTGCAATTTGATCCATCACAAAAGCTATACCATTACAATGTTGAAATTACTCCAAATCCCTCCAAGCAAGTGGCTCGCATTATCAAGCAGAAACTGGTTGATAACAATCCTGCTTTGCTCTCTGGTGCTCTTCCAGCATATGATGGGCAAAAGAATCTCTACAGCTCAGTTGAATTCCAGAATGATAAGCTTGAGTTCTATATAAGCCTGCCAATCCCAGCAAGCAAGTTGTCATTACCTTACAAAAAAATGAGTGACTTGAAAGAGAAGCATGATGAACAGCTTAAACTTTTCCGGGTAAATATCAAACTAGTCTCAAAGATTAATGGGAAGGAGTTAGCAAGCTACTTGAGCAAAGAGGGAGATGATTGGATTCCTCTTCCACAGGACTATCTCCATGCTTTGGATGTAGTTTTGAGGGAGAGTCCTACAGAAAAGTGTATACCAGCAGGAAGGTCATTCTATTCAACTTCAATGGGATGAACCAAAGAGATTGGAGGAGGAGCTGTAGGATTAAGAGGATTCTTTCAGAGTCTGAGACCAACCCAACAAGGACTTGCACTCAATGTTGATTTCTCAGTAACTGCCTTTCATGAGAGCATAGGAGTGATTCCATACTTGCAGAAGCGTGTTGAGTTTCTTAGAGATCTTTCTCAAAGAAAGACTGCGAGTTTAACAGGTGAAGAGAGGAAGGAAGTGGAGAAGGCATTGAAGAACATCAGGGTCTTTGTTTGCCATAGAGAAACTGTACAGAGATACCGTGTCTATGGCTTAACAGAGGAGACTACTGAGAATCTTTGGTTTGCTGACAAGGATGGAAAAAATCTAAGGCTTGTGAACTACTTTAAAGATCACTACAACTATGACATACAATTTAGCAAATTACCATGCTTGCAGATCAGTAGGAGTAAACCATGCTATCTCCCTATGGAGCTTTGTGTCATCTGTGAAGGCCAGAAGTTCCTTGGAAAACTTTCTGATGATCAGACAGCAAGAATACTTAAGATGGGCTGCCAAAGACCAAGAGAACGAAAAGCCATCATTGAAGGAGTCATGAGAGCGCAGGTTGGGCCAACCAGGTAACTCCAAAATTTGAATATTGAATATTATGATCTTTATTATGTACTTTTGTAAACCATTTATTTTTCTTCTGTTAGTTTCTAAACTCATGAAGCAATCCTTTTTATTTTTTTTTGGCAGTGGCAACCAGGAAAGAGAGTTCAAACTCCAAGTGTCAAGGGAAATGACTCATTTGACTGGGAGAATTCTTCACCCCCCAAAGCTAAAGCTTGGAGATGGAGGTCATGTGACAAAGCTATTTCCTTCCCGTCATGATCGCCAGTGGAACCTTCTAGATGGTCATGTCTTTGAAGGAACTAAAATTGAGAGGTGGGCACTAATAGGTTTTGGTGGTACACTTGAACAGAAGTCCAATATCCCTAGATTTATACACCAGCTGTGTCAAAGGTGTGAAGAAATGGGCATTTTTCTCAACAAGAACACAATTACAAGTCCCCATTTTGAATCAGCTCATGTGCTTAATAATGTCACCCTTCTCGAATCTAAGCTCAAGAAAATCCAGAGAAGTGCCTCAAACAATCTGCAGATGCTTATTTGTATTATGGAGAGAAAACACAAAGGGTATGCTGACTTGAAACGAATTGCTGAGACAAGTATTGGGGTTATGAGCCAATGCTGCTTGTACCCAAATCTCAGCAAGTTAAGTTCACAATTCTTGGCTAATTTGGCCCTCAAAATCAATGCCAAAGTTGGTGGATGCACGGTTGCTCTGTACAATTCATTGCCTTCTCAAATCCCACGACTGTTTCAACATGATGAGCCTGTTATTTTTATGGGTGCTGATGTAACACATCCTCACCCTCTTGATGATCATAGTCCATCGGTTGCTGCTGTTGTTGGTAGCATGAACTGGCCAGCTGCAAACAAATACATTTCAAGAATAAGGTCTCAAACGCATCGACAAGAAATCATCCAAGATCTCGGTGCAATGGTGAAAGAGTTACTAGATGATTTTCATCAGGAAGTAAAGAAGCTCCCAAAGAGAATCATTTTCTTCAGAGATGGGGTCAGTGAAACCCAGTTCTATAAGGTTCTTCAAGAGGAACTTCAATCCATCAAAGTGGCATGTTCCAGATTTCCTGATTATAAACCTCTCATTACTTTTTCTGTAGTACAGAAGAGACACCACACGAGGTTGTTTCCCTTTGAAACCAATACTCAAAACAACAACCAGGCTTTTAGTAGTTATGATAATAACATTCCCCCAGGGACTGTGGTTGATTCTGTGATCACTCATCCAAAGGAATTTGATTTCTATCTTTGTAGCCATTGGGGAATGAAAGGAACAAGCAGGCCAACTCATTACCATGTTTTGTGGGATGAAAACCAGTTTACTTCTGATGAACTTCAGAAGCTGGTTTACAATCTATGCTTTACTTTTGTGAGGTGTACAAAGCCAATTTCTTTGGTTCCTCCTGCTTATTATGCCCATTTAGCTGCATATAGGGGAAGACTCTACCTTGACCGGTCAGAATCATCATCGGCTATATTCAAAAGCAACTCTACAATATCCAGAGCTGCACCTCCAAAGACAGCACCTTTACCAAAACTTAGTGAGAACATCAAGAAGCTCATGTTCTACTGCTAGTGTATGTTCCATTTGATTTGTGACATTATTCCTCTTGATATCTGAGATTGAGAGGCATCAGCTAGCAAAAGTGGAAAGATCAGTTAGTGAAGCATATATAATAGGACAATAGTCATGTAATTTCTTGCATTATTAACTATCTAATCAAACAAGTTAATTAAGCTCTCCATCTAAGATCAACTTCCATGTCAATGAGAATGTGTTTCTGACTGTATATTTTTCAACCTCAATTATAATATTATTATAAAAGGAAATTGCAGTAAATTTCTTGTTAAACTTGTCCTATAACTAAAGCAAATAAAAAAGGAGTCATGATAATTAGAATTTGTTTGAATTTTGAGCTTCAACTTTCTCAATTCATGGATCAGAATACTTTGTTATTGAGAATGAAATTTTAGAGATAATACTTTCAGCATATTAGTATATCTCCTATAAGTATACTTTTTATTCTTTGCAAAAGAAGAGATATAAGTGGCATGGCTTACAAAATATTGCTTAACGGTGTGTAATGTGAATGCAAAAGTAATATTCATTACATTTATTTACAAGTATCACAANCTCTATTTATTTAAAATTTTGTAGTTGTGATTAAAGAACAAGTGACGAATATATATATAATTTTTGTAAAATTTGTTATGGTTAAAATTACAAAATAACTTCAAAATGGTACCAAAGTGTTAATGGAGAATACCACATGACATCAAAGTGTCACTTTTTAAACCACATGGTACCAAAGTGAAATATAACCAAACCACATGGTACTAAAGTGTAATTTTTTTCAAACACTATAAAGGTAAATGTGTGGCAGAGTTGGAAGAGGGAAGAGTTTATATGGGAAATGAATTTCAATATACACTGAAATACTTTAATGATAAAGTGAATTAATTCATATAATGGTTTTTATATATAGAAAAAAAAACATTTATCCCAATACATTTGAATATTTGATACCAGTTTGAGGAATCTTTTTGGACCCACTTAACTTGTGATGGAACAACAACTCAGTTACTGAATCAGAGAGGCAAAGGGATAATGAACAAAACAAGAGTCAAGAAAAGGTGTGCCTTAAAGTAAAATCAGTCAAGTCCCGAATTTTGGACTTCCCTATTGTCTCTCTTTTAAGTTTTACCTTTCTTTCCTGAAAATATATATTATAAATCAACTGAATACGTATTAAAGATAGGTTAAACGAAAAGTACTAATTTCATCACCAATCTTTTTTTTGTTGTCAATTTCATCCTCAATCTTTCACATTTTTGTCAATTTTATTCTTTGATTAACTTCTTTTAATAAATTAATGATAAACTGCATTTTGTTTTTCAATCTGAATTAGGATTTAAGTTTCTTTTTCTATCAATTTTATATTATATATCGTTAGCCACATAGATTCTGTTGTTAATATTTGGCTAAAGTAAGAGCAAATGATGAAATTGAAAGCAGATGTAAAGTTTGAGGACGAAATTGACGGCAAAAAAAGATTGGGGACGAAATTGACAGCAGGTGTAAAGTTTGGGGACAAAATAGTACTTTTGTCTAAGTTAAAATATAAATTTGGTGATATATATTGTGCTCNTTTTGCCTAAGTTAAAATATAAATTTGGTGTTATATATTGTGCTCAGTTTTCAATTTAGTTATGTATTTTTTTTTTTTACATTTTTTTTTTGGGTAAGTTAAAGTTTAGTTGAGTTGGAGGGCTCACAATATCATGGCATACCTCCAGACTTCAAAATTTATGAATATCTTTGAGTCAGGTATAAAATTCATATCATATTTTATTTATTGCAAATTTAGTCTCATATTTTTTTATCAGGTTATAAAAATTATATTCATTTAAAAAAAAGGTTTCATCATTAGTCATAAAAAATGATATGGAACCAAAAAAAATGTAACAAAAAATGATATGATACCAAATTAAAAATTGAACACAAGATATAAGACCAAATTTCCTTGGACATATTTTTTTTACCGACAAACATTGCATGGAACACAACCTTTCATAGATTTAAGCTTTCTAATAATATGGTATTGTTTTAAAAAGTTCTATTATATTCATAATAAAGTCCCATGAGCGTTGGATAGGCGGGTTAGATTGAGGCGGGCTGAGGGAGAATTTCAGCCTAACCCGCATATTAATCTGCGGGTTGGGTTAGGTTGGGTTGGGTTTTGCATTTTTAAAAATTCAACCCGAACCAACTCAACCCGCAAAATTGCGGGTTGGGTTGGGTTGAACCCGCGAGTTGAATTTTTTTTTTAACAACAAATAACACATTCTTTTCAACTTTTTAGGCAAAGTGCATCATATATAATATAAAGTAAACTAATAATTTGGTCCCTAAAAGATTGAAATATACAATTTAGTCCCTGAAAGATCAAAATGGTATACCTTTTAGTCCCTAAAAGATTAAAATAGTATATTATTTAGTCCATAAAAAGGACTAATTAGTATATTATTTTGATCTTTCAGGGACTAAATTATACATTTTAATCTTTCAAGGACTGAGTTCTTAGCTCAGTGATATTTCAAGGACCAAATTGTTAGTTTACTTTATAATATATTATATATATTAGTCATTAATTATAAAAATTATATATTATAAATATTTGCGGGTTCGCAGGTTGTGTTGAGTTCATAAACCTCCAGCCCGCAGACCAACCCGTAGGTGCGCGGGTTGAAAATTTTGAACCCAACCCAAGCTAGCCCGTGACTGCAGATTGGGTTGGTTTTTATGATTTCGCGGACTCGCAGGTCAAGATGCTCGCCCCTAGCGTTGGATCATTTCATATATAGGGGTAATGAATAATTTTTTTTTCTATTTAATTTTATAATAGATCAAAAGGAGAAAGAAATAAATACTCAATTAGTGTGACAATTGAATGTTTTATAGAAGGCTTTGGTGTGGAGAGTTCCAATGAGTCTATGCCTCTCTATTTTTTGGATTTTTTTTTTCTTTTATATTTTTTTTATTTTTTAATTACAAATTTGTGATAAGAAAAAGATAATTTGTTTGGGCAATGGTCCTTTTTCTATCAAATTCTTTCTATCGAATTACCTTATAAAATAAATTTTGCGCGTTTTTAACTAGGATGTGATTTAATCCATTATTTTAAGATTAATAACAAAAAGAAATCGAAAGTTGATTTTTTAAAGAAATCAAATTCTCCATATATTCTTTCCCATTTCTTAATGTTACATGCATAAATCTTAAAATAACTTATCTCACCAAAAAGAAAAACAATCTTAAAATAACTTTAAAATAAAGTACTCAATCTTTCAAAAAAAAATTGAAAAATATATGTATATGATATACATCCTTCAAATTACATACGAAGGACAAAGGAGACCCGACGCCAAAAGCAAACCGGTAGGGTCCCCTCCCACTCAAGCAATAAATGCCAAGATATTGGCATTTAATGCAAAGATCCTCTGAGACCACGTGACTAGGGATATGGTGAAAAGGACTCTTGGCTATCACTGACTCCTAGAAAAGGAAGGTTAGGCACCCCACTACGACTCAACAGTGACAGCTGTCGAGTCAGATCAACAAGACACTACCACCCACTCACCGTGCATTCCCGAAAACACCCCCAACGTTCCTTTTCTACCTCGTACTCACGTGGGGCAGAAGGGACGTGGATAAATACAAGCTGATCACACACATTCAAAGGTAACCATTCTTACTCCAGAAAAATACTATTCTTCTCACTTGATCAACCATTTGACTTAAGCATCGGAGAAGAATCACAGGGAACCCCCTGTGCATTCTCGTTTGCAGGATCCGACGACCTCAAGCCCCCGGAGACTGCACTTCATTGTAATTCAAGGTTAGATTTATGCGAATCCAGCTTTATAGTTTTCAGTATATATAAGCCTTTCAAGTTTCAAGTGAAAATCCATTTTTTTTTTTACAATAAATCCTTTTTTAATAATACAGAAATTTGTCATTATTTATTTATGCATTTGATTTATCTCTTGATAACATATTATACATAGTTATATATATATTATACATAGTTATATATACCTAAAAGTCTAAGGTATATATAATTTCCCTGAGCGTGTCTGTATTACTTTGAGTAAACTAACTTCCCGATCCCTGAATTTTGGACGCGGTGACAGATAGGTCTCTGAATTTTACACATTGTACTAGTCGGTCCCCGAAATTTGCAAACGTCTAACTAATTGGTCCCTCCGTCATATTGTTGTTACAAAAAAGTTGACGTGGCTATAACGGACGCTGATGTGTCCCGTTATGCGCTGACGTGTCCTGTTATGGCCACGTCAGCACCCTTATGTTTTTTTTTTTTTTTAAAAAAAAAA
>QANZ01050027.1:94033-118363 GCA_003254925.1 Chamaecrista fasciculata | reverse complement strand
GACTTAACAATCATTTATTATAAATGACTTAACAATCATTTATATACCCTTCTCAATTCTATAACTTAATTATCCAATGTGGGACTTTAATTACTAACTATACTAACACTTTGACCCTTACAGCACTGATTCTATTCTTCAGACTTCATTCCTATAAATACAGAGGTGAGCGAGCCCGTTTATAAACGGGCTCTATTATTTGATTTGTTTCGTAATTTCATTATTTGTGAGAAACATGGTAATCAAGATCGAGATCTTAGATCGTAAGATTGTAGAACATTGTGATCTTGATAAGATTCACCTTGCCAAATTTCACATAGGATCGCAAATGACTAAGATCGTAGTAAAATCGCAATTTTTTGGGTAGGATCGTAGGATCGCAAGATCCTGGCGATCTTGATCAGATTTTGAATTTCTTTTTTTTCTCTTAGAATTTTGACATTTTTTTTAGAGAAAACATACTATTTGGTCCCTGAGTTTACATTGGGTCAACTATTTGAATAATCAAAATACACGATTTTANATTTCACATAGGATCGCAAATGACTAAGATCGTAGTAAAATCGCAATTTTTTGGATAGGATCGTAGGATCGCAAGATCCTGGCGATCTTGATCAGGTTTTGAATTTCTTTTTTTTCTCTTAGCATTTTGACATTTTTTTTTAGAGAAAACATACTATTTGGTCCCTGAGTTTACATTGGGTCAACTATTCAATCCTTGAATAATCAAAATACACGATTTTATCCTAAAATATTTCCATTATCAACTATTTGGCCCGTAAATTTGAACTAAATTTATACTTTTTTTTCCTTGAATTTGTACTACATTAATATTATTTCGTCCCTGAATTTATACTAAATTAATACTATTTGGTCTCTGAATTTAATTTTACTTTATACTTTTTTGTCATTGAATTTGTATTAAATTTATACTATTTGGACCCTAAATTTGTACTTTTGATCTTTGAATCAAATTCAGGGACTAAATTGTTGACAATTGTAATAAATCAAGGATGAGATAGATAGATAGAGAGGAATATGGCACCTATAACAACACAAGAAGTATACAATTATCACAGAATGGAGAGAGAGCTCTAAGTGTGGTTGGTGTGCATTTCAATCACTTCTAGTGATGGCCCTATGGCTATGCATTTCAAGATCCGAGCTCTCTCACCAAACCTCATAACCTCCCTAGCCAACGAGGCTCTTCTATGCCTCCAGTTCATGGAGGCGGAGGAGCACGTGCTGCCTCACGTGCCACCTGTTTCCTCAACTTTGAAGAGTGATAATAATGTTAGGAATGTGAGTAAAAGAATCCAACAATTTTGAACGTTGATCATCAATGTTGTTGTAATCCAATCTCTGAAACTATAACAGTAATACCATTTTTGGTGTGTCCCTCCTCCTTCTGCATCAAATGTAAAGAATACATGATATATAGATAAAATATATATACCTACAAAATATTGAAATTTTTATGAAACATGATTTTAAAATATAATAATAAAAGGTAACTTGAATACAAATGCGTATATATGTTGAACTAGCTAGCAAGTATTGGCAAGAAAAAAAAATACTAGCTAGCAAGCAATAAATCATACCAGGAGGCAAAAATAAAAAATGAAGAAGAAAGGAAGAAATATTTGTTAGGATAACTTTATGGTGAGAAGAAGAAGGAATATTTGAAACAAGCTGGATGTAATTCATATTTCTCCACACTAAACTTGGCCAATGATTTCTGTCTATTTAATGAAAGTATAGAAAGACATTTATAGGATGCTACAATAGAACCAAAACGTTCTTTGATGTAAATAATATACATAAGATAAAGGATTGAACATAAGAGTTTTGGTGAAATGTTATGTAGAAAGTGAAGGGGATGAATACATTTATATAGAAAGGGAGGAGGTTATAGATCACGAGAAAAGACATATACAAAATAAAGTAATGATAATTTAATATGCAACAATAACTCGTGAACTTTTGCATTCTGTTTAACAACACTCAGATAACTCGTGACTCCTCCTTATCCCATTTGTCATTTCAGGTAGAAATCATGACATTATCTGTCAAGCTAAGCGTTGGAATTTCGCATGGTTGACAACTCATAAATAAGTAAATAAATCATGAGTTTTAAAACTCTAATTTATTTATTTGTACAAAAATTGTGCTTTTACCCTCTGGTTTGAATTATGGTTTTAACTTCCAAATAACCCCAATTCTTTCTTGTTTAGTGTGTACTTGAGCAAATAATATAGCCTCTTTCACTGAACCTTTATGCTTTAAGCTTTGTCACCCTCAAATACCTCATGAATAATCATGGTCTATTTCTTATTTTCAAGTAGAAATCCTCGCATCTAAGCTTGATAGATGGGAGACAATTTTTGCTTGAATAATTTAATGCTGTGCAGAAATTGAGGGTGATGAATTATATGTTTATATAAGAGAAGAAAGAGATTTTAGAAAAGAAACTTACTAAAAGTAAAGATAATTTAATATGCAACAATAACTTGTGAACTTTTTCATTCTGTTTAACAACACTCTGATAACTCGTGACTTTTCTTTATCCATTTTGTTATTTCATGTAGAAATCACAATCTTATCTATCGATGTAAGCGTTGGAATTTTGCATGGTTGACAGCTCATAAATAAGTAATAAATTGTGATTTTTAAAACTAATTTATTTATTTGTACAAAAATTATGGCTTTTACCCCTATTTGAATTATGGTTTTAACTTCCAAATAATCCAAATTCTTTCTTGTTTAGTGTGTACATGAGCACAAATTATGGCCTCTTTCCGTGAATCTTTATGCTTTTCGCTTTGTTACCCTCAAATAGCTCATGAATTATCATGGTCCATTTTTTCTTTTCAAATAAAATCATGGCATCTAAGCTTGATAGGTAGGAGCCAATTTTCGCTTGAATAATTTAATGTTGTGCAGAAATTGAGGGTGATGAATATATTTATATATATGTTTATATAAGAGAAGAAAGACATTTTATAAAAGAAACCTACTAAAAGTAATAATAATTTAATATGCAACAATAACTCGTGAACTTTTGCATTCTATTTAACAACACTCAGATAACTCATGACTTCTCTTTAACCATTTTGTCGTTTCAAGTAGAAATCCGTATCTGTCAAGCTAAGCGTTGGAATTTGGCATGGTTAACAGCTCATAAATAAGTAAATAACTCGTGATTTTTAAAACTCTAATTTATTTATTTGTACAAAATTGTGGCTTTTACCTCTCTTGTTTGAATTATGGTTTTAACTTCTAAAAATAACCCAAATTCTTTCTTGTAAAATTTGTACTTGAGCTAAAATTATGGCCTCTTTCAGTGAACCTTTATGCTTTACACTTTGTCACCCTTAAATAGCAGATGAATCATCATAGTCCATTTTTTTTTCCTTCTGAAATAGAAATCTCGGCTTTTACGCTTGATAGGTAGGAGCCAATATTTGCTTGAATAATTTAATGTTTTGCAGAAATTAATTAAGGGTGATGAATATATATTTTTATATAAGAGAAGAAAGAGATTTTAGAAAAGACACCTACTAAAATAATGATAATTTATTATGCAAGAAAAACTCGTGAACTTTTGCGTTTTGTTTAACAACACTCAGATAGCTCGTGACACCTCCTTATTCATTTTGTCATTTCATGCAGAATTCATAGCCTTACCTATCAAGCTAAGCGTTGGAATTTTGCATGGTCGACAACTCATAAATAAATAAATAACACGTGATTTTTAAAACTCTAATTTATTTATTTGTACAAAAATTGTGACTTTTAGCCCTCTTATTTGAATTATGGTTTTAACTTCCAAATAACCCAAATTCTTTCTTGTTTAGTGTGTACTTGAGAAAAAACTATGGCCTCTTTTAGTGAACTTTTATGTTTTCCTCTTTGTTACCTTCAAATAGCTCATGAATCATTATGGTCCATTTTTTCTTTTCAAATAAAATCATGGCATCTAAGCTTGATAGGTAGGAGCCAATTTTCGCTTGAATAATTTAATGTTGTGCAGAAATTGAGGGTGATGAATTTATATATATATATATATATATATATTATAAAAGAAAGAGATTTTAGAAAAGAAACCTACTATAAGTCATGATAATTTAATATGTAACAAAAACTTGTGATTTTTTTGCATTCTGTTTAATTACATTCAGATAACTCGTGACTCTTCCTCATCCATTTTGTCGTTTCAAGTAGAAATTATGGCCTTATTTGTGAAGCTAAACGTTGGAATTTGGCTTGTTTGGCAGCTCAAAAATAAGTAAATAACTCGTGATTTTTAAAACTAATTTATTTATTCGTACAAAATTGTGGCTTTTACCTCTCTTTTTTGAATTATGGTTTTAACTTCCAAATAACTCGAACTCTTTCTTGTTTAGTGTGTACTTAAGCAAAAATTATGGTATCTTTCAGCGAACCTTTATGCTTTACGCCTTGACACTGTCAAATAACTCATGAATCATCATGGTTCATTTTTTATTTTCATGTTGAAATAATGGCATCTAAACTTGATAGATAGGAGCCAATTTTTGCTTTAATAATTTAATGTTGTGCAGAAATTATGGGTGATGAATATAAATATATATATATATATATATATAAGAGAAGAAAGAGATTTTAGAAAAGAAACTTACTAAAAGTATGATAATTTAATACTTCATGAGTTTTGGGTCTAGATTCCTTGGACAATTGAAAAGGCAAACTGGGTTAGGGGAAATTTGGTGGGGTCAGTGATAGATTAAGTGGGTAAATAGAGTTTGATTGAGCAAAAGTTAGATTGAGTAAAATGACTTAAATATCTTTAGATGACATGACACTTAATAACAAAAGTTAACAAAATATAAATGGAGAGGGGTTTGATTGAGCACAATTAGAAACTCAGGGGGTGTTTCTGTTGAGTTTTAAAACTCAAGGGTATAATGTGCCTTTAACCGAAAACTCAAGAGGTGGTTTTGCAATTTGACCTTAATTTATTAAAAGAAATTAGTCAAAAGATAAAATATAACCATAATGTAAAAATTTTGGAGACAAAATTAACAGTAAACAAATATTGGGGACCAAATTAAAATTGATATAGAATTTAGAGACGAAAATAGTACTTTTGACATTAATATTTGAATGTTCAAACACACCATTGCTTTATTGAACCTCCATGTTTAGGGCACGTAATCCTCGACTTTTATACTCAAGGGCATTGTTCATTATGCATTCCATTTACTCTAAACATACCCTTTGAATAAAAAAGTAGGAATCAACATATACATTTCGAACATACTGTTCACATATGCATAATTTACAGCACCATTCTGTTGGGATTATTTCAACAACTTATGGAATGAGCAGAATTGAGAAATTATGGGATTCTGACAACCTCGTACTCATGAGAAATTCTGAGAGGCGATTGCTTTGAAACAGGCCTGTTCTCAGACCAAAGCTCCAGGTTGACAGTGCCAAACTCAAAGTGAACAAGACACTTGGATACTTCATTAACATCAAATCGATTTACCAAAGCTACGCCTAGAAGCTTATCAATGAGCATCCACTCACCTGTTATCCCAATCACAATGAGACATTTGAAGTTCATAAGATGGATAGACAGAGAGAGAGAAAAGAAAGTACAATTTGTAGATAAAAGTATAAAATGCACAAAATTCTCTGAATTTTAATCATTGTGCAAAAGACTTTCTCAACTTTGAAAAATGACAAAAAAAAAAACCTTTTAAAACTTTTAACTTTGTATAAAACACCCCTTTTGTTAATAATTTTATTAAAAAAAAATCAATTTCCCAGTGACAATTCAAAAGTTTAAAGAAGACCAGCCTGCAGAACATGTAAGGAACCAGCCTTCTGTAAATTATGCATAATGCTAGTAATAAATAAGGAAACGTATAAATGAATTTTGATGATTACCATTAGGAAGAAGACTTCCTTGAAAAAAATGCCCTCCAGATTCTGGAAAGATTTCATGCTTTGTTCCATCAACCGAAGTAAATGAGACAAAAGATTCTGAAGGGTGCAGGAGATTGAACGTTGGGTGAACTCTTAAGCAGACCAGCCTGCAGAACATGTAAGGAAGCATATGGTAGAAATCAGAACATGCAAATAGGTTTCGAAAAATTCCCAAATATAAGTATAAGATAAAGTACAAGAAATAAGTACTGCAGAAAACAGAAAAAGGAAAATTATTGATCCGGGTTCAATATTGTCTCAACTCTCAACTTCACCAAAATTCTAGAGCACAATATAGAGAAAAGAATATCACTTGGAGGTGCCCCCAAGATGAATTGAACTTCATATTTTATAATACATTGCGTATATAATGCTACCATTATTAGGTTAAGAGAGGAGCTGTTAGATAAAACCTTGAGAACCCTCCAGAACCAGCACCAACACTGCGAGCTATTATGCCGGAGTCAATCCTGAAAACTTTAGCATCATTCTTTGGAAAATATATGTGCCTTTGAAGAACTAATCCTCCACCAATATCACCCTCTAATATGACAGATTCCTCTTCTCCTGCATGCTCAAGTTCTCGACTGCAAGAAAAGAAAGAAAAAGAAAATGAAATTAAAGATGTACCCCACCCCCTCCCCCCCTAAAACCCAAATGAAAAAAGGTGGATTTGGGATGAAGAATGACCACAAGAATTTGAACAAAAAGGATGAAAACACTTCCAGTTAATCTCTTTCTGATGAATAATGTGCGAAAATGTGAGGAATTTCCTACTGAAATGCAGCAGTGTTTTAGGCATATCATACTCATTAGCCACTCTTGCTGCTTAAGTTTTCTGGAATATATTGTTAAATCCATCTACTCAAAAACTTGTCCACTGTTTGATGGAAATTAAGCTCCTTCAACTCTTGCATCTTCATTGTCTCTCTTATTCTTGCTTTAATTCCCAACACACCGCTTGTACAATTGGAACTGAAAACTCAACAATGTTTACATCTCTATTTCCTACTAAAGTAAATTCTTTACCCTAAGCAGAAATCCTTTAGCAATCAGAAACTTCCTATGGCACAGAACTCCAACAACTTCTCAAGCGAAAACCAAGGATAACAACTTTTTTACAACGTACAAAGGACTTGTGTTGCCTTTCAACAATGAAATTTCTAAAACAAAGTCAAGCAGAAAGGATACTTACTCAACAATTGAGTATTCCTCAGAACACCCAGCAGATCGATACTCTGTACCACTGTACTCCTCATAACCGTTGATCTCAATCCTGCTATGAAGCCATTGTGTTCCTGCAGACAAAAGTTTCATCATCGATCAATTTAATTAATATTACATCAATATGAATTAATTCATCTGGTGGCACAAGGAAACAAGCGTACATGACCACTATTTAAAAAGGACCTATTGAAAAAAATGTGGTTGAAAGTAAAAGAAGTTTATAATTGCTGAGATACATTTCTAGATTGAGTCATTTAACAGATCACTATTGACAGAGAAAAGAGAAACCTTCAGAACACTTAATGGCAGCAAAGTGGTGCATGAAAGTAAATTTATGAAACAGAACTTTCAAAAACCCAGATATTAGATGAACTTCTTGTTCATTTCGCAAACATAAAACATTAGCTCTTTCTAAGAAAAACTCAAAGAAGTTGCTAAAGGGGAACCAATTCTACCTGAAGGAATGTGCATCATGGAGATAATTCTACCCCCAATCCAGGGAATGATTTTAAGATACCAATCACCACTTTTCAATTCAATGGGAGTTCTTGACAGCTCTGTTCCCTTGGGCCCGGAAACCTCTTCTAAATCAGGAATTTGGACTGCTTTTTCTGCAATAGACATAGGACACAGTAAAAAATATTGTTATTTTGAGTTTTTTCTCTTTTTAGATAAAAAAATGTTTGTATTGATGAAAAATAAAGAAAATACAAAGAGCTTAGAAAAATGGAGGAAAAGAGATCTTCCATAACCAAAACAAAATATGTGAGAAAAGCTAGCTCAACAAAGCTTTTTAGTCCAGTCTCTTCAGAATCGATAAGGGATACTCCTCTAAAGAAACCCATGAAGAAGACTAAAAAATAATCCTCTCCAAAAGATGATGAGGCAGGAGGAACTTAAATATTAGAAAACTAACACGACGCCCCAAACAACACCACAACTAGAAAACACTGCATATTTCCAAAGAACCTTGTGCACCTTTTTCCTCCTTGACCCTCCCAAAACCTGCAACTTAGTAGTAAGAAATCTCCAAAGAAACTTCTATATGGCAATTTGATAGTGAGCCAGAAGCCAATAAACCCACACAAAAGAAGCCAATGCTGACTTATTCAAGAAGAAAAGGCCCAAAGGAAGATGATGAGACCCAGCCCAATAGCTATCTACTAAGTTTGCTGGGGGTCTTGCCATTTTACATGTTTTAGGAGTAGGCAGCAGTAGCATTTATTATTTTTTTTTTATATTTGATAAAGTTGTCAGGACCTCATCCGTTAGTTTGTGTTATCCATTAGAGCAGTAAGTTCTTTCATGCTTTCTCTCAGTGTTTTCAGTTCAGGGATGGAGTACTATAAGAAATACTCCTCACTGCATGGCACCAAGGAATATTTATATCTTATATTTCCTGATGTGTTTAGATACTTGCACTTGAGTGGCTGTCTTTGGGTTTCTTTCTTTTCCAACCCCAAGTTTGTACCAATATCATGAGTCCTTAAAGAAATAATGGTCATTAATAGATGACGTAATACATACGTTATGTTCATTCACAAGAGATAAACAAGCTAGTTAGCATTAGTAGAGGGTAAAGATGCATCAGCAGATGAAAAAACTGAACAAACAAATAGGCATTTATGCATAATATAATCTATTATACCACAGGGCTATAGAAATATTCATAACTGACTCAGCAAATGTTTCAAGAGAAATGCATACCGAGCTGATTCTTGTGTTGCTTCTCACTAGCAGATACTAGCTTAGACACTTCATCTTCTGAAGGCAATATTAATTCTAAAACTTCACCATCCGTTCCCCAAGCATCAAGCTGTTTAGCAAATCTAGCTTAATAAACATATTCATGTAAAGTATGCAGCAAAAACTAAATAAATGATTTAATGGGGCATGTCGACAGTTTAGCAATGTATTAAAATCTCATATTTTTCATATTTTCCTCGCATAGAGGAACGACATACACATACCATTGCTCCCCCACCAAGCAACAATTGAACATGGAGGCGTCGTTTAGGTCTTTTCCATGATCCTTGAGTTTCGGATACACTGACAGTAACAACCGATGATTGATGTTCAGCCACATAATGTGTCAACAAATATTCACCTTTAGTGAATTCATATCCATCACCATCATCCTCAAATAGAACACCTTCAGCTTTCCCTGTCAGTAATTAATCTCATTCATAAAGTTGCAATAAGTTTAAAAAAAAAAATCTGAAGAGCAGAGACCTTACTAAATAGTTTTAGCAGAAGAATATGAATTGCCAAGATTGAAAATGTGAACAGTGCACTTACCATGCTCATCTAAAGCCACAAGAAGTGTCAAGTCATCTGATAGATTAGCTTCACCAACATGCTGAATAGGGGGACCCACAGGTATAATTGAGCCACCTTTTAAATATAAAGCTGGTAAATCCTGGGATACCACCAAAGAAAAAAGCAGAAAGGAAGCAAGGAAATAAGGGTAAAAAGGAAAAAGAAGTCTGTAAAATACAAAACAGCTAAACAAATGAAAAACAGTAAGTAGTAAATTCATACCGGATGTGCAGTACCAAAATCAAAACTCAGCCAAATACCCTTTGGCAATGTAGACTCCAAATCATCCAACCTTTGACTGGGTAAAGTTCTGATGAAGTTTTGAAAAACAAAAGCAAATAAAGGAGGAAGAAGAAGCAGAAATTAAATCAGCATAAATTTATAAAGGAAGTGAGGCATACAGCTTTAAATCAAACTTTCAAGCCTAACCAAACATGAGCGCTGTAATCAATAAAGAACATAAGAGGTCCTGAGCTGCAAATGATTGTACAGATTTCATACCAGCGTTACTTTTACATTTTCAAATCTTATTTGTGTCTGTATCAGATTAGGTGGAATTGACTTACTAAAAAGCCAAATAAAAGCATCCAACAGGGGTGAGTGAATAAATAGTGAGAATATGTATATCCATGGAGAGAGTATCTAAACTATATTTCATTAAAGGAAAAAGGAAGATTATCTGACCTATAGTTTGCATTTGCAGTAGGTTTTTTTTTTAACTGTGGTAACTAGTTGGTACCATTCCTGTGGACACATGGCTGTTTAATGAATTGTTATCATTATAGAATTATCTGTAATTATTGTGATATAATTGTGTTGTATTCTTAACCCTTAAGAATACAACACAATTATATCACAATAATTACAGATAATTCTATCATGCTAACATGAATATACAACTTTCAGGTTATCAGAAGAAAAATAAGAAGGATCACTGAATGTGGTATCTATCATGAACATTTGAAACTCAATTCAACTTTTCTTCTAATAGGACTTCAGTAGTATGGGATGCCTAAGTCCCACATTGAGTAGAATGGGGTGCTTGGTGATGTACTCAAGGTCCTTGGTTCTCCCCTCTCAAAGCTAGCTATTGAGGGAGGGTTCCCCACTTAAAGAACTGTGATGTACAAAGAGGTGACTGTGAAGATGCAAGACCTTCCAATTAAACAAAACTTCTATTTGGTTGATTTGGACGGAGCTGACATGGTCTTAGCGATGGAATGGCTCTAGTATGCTTTCAGTACCCTCTGAAGTCAATCAACTCCGAAGAACAAGGATTTCCCATTGAATTTGGGGAAATCTCACTTCAACAAGAGGTTGAGCAGGACGCTGAAGACAGGATTCAAGTACCTTTAAGGGAGAGCTTTTGAAATTCCATTGTGATACAACCCTCACTTCCTCTCTTTCACCTTGAGGACAAGGTAGAACTTGTTGGGAGGGTATTGATGGCCCTACTCCACCAATAAAGGCTTACGAAAAAATTATCAATGGGAAGGAGAAGCAGCCCATCACTGAGATGGGCTTAAACCGAATGTGAATGAGACAGGTGTATGCAGCATAACAACCTGATGTATAGCTGTGTGTGAGAGAGCTGTACTGATGTAAAAGATAAAAACAGAGAATGTTGCAAGGGTAAAGGCAAAGAAAATTTTATTCTATTTTCTTTTAACAAGGTAAGGAAAATTATCAGGAAAAAGTTTGAGATAGAATCTAGCCTCTCGAAAGCCAGATACTTATGTTATTATTCTGCATTTGTGTATGGTAAATGCCTCTATAATCAATCTTCTTATTATATACAAGAGGGATTAACTACTGTCTATTTTCATTGCTAGTACAATAGCAGTGGGTCCTAACATCTTCATTTTTCCCCTTTCCTCAATAAGTAAAAGATTTAATTAAAAAGTGGTAACGGTGGTAGAAACCTAGTGATTTGGTAGCCTGCATAAGAGCCTATTCCCTGCTAAAAAAAGACTCTCAGTAAGGAAATGGAAGAACCTTGCACATACTAAAACTGGACCCAGCAAAAATGAATTTTCAAGTCTCCTCAAGCTTGGATCTTTTGGATCTGCAATAGCAAGGCATTGATAAGTGTTATGCTCATTAAGAAATCTCAAATTTCAAAATTTACCATGGATGTAAAAGTAGACAATTCAACCCACCAGCAAAGAAAGTAGGGGTTGCAACAGGAGTGCCACTCGTATGAGCAAAATAAAAAAGTGTATAGATAAGTGGTATAAGACGGTAGCGCCTCTTTAATGCCAATCGGCAAACTTCTTCACACTATTAAATAGTAACTTAAGTTAAACAGGCCCAGTTTCAAGCACAATAAGGAATATTAGAATCACAAAAATACAAGCTGTCAAAGTAGAGAGAACAAAGAAAAATTATAAGAGGTCACATCCTCTCATCCAATGCATTTCGCGGCCTTTTTCTGATAATGCAAGTTTCAAAAATAAAAGCATCAAAGGATTATTTAAATAATGAAATATAGTCATTCCAAATTCAGTTACAAGGCACTGACAAATGCTAATTACAAATTTAACACCATAATTCACAATTTTAAATAATGATTCCAGAGGCAGCGAAAACAGTAGTACAACTTTCATCACCCAGCAATTGACACCGCCAGCAGAATGCAGCTTAAAATACACATAATAGGACATGAAACTCATCTATGTCACACTTTGGGCACGGAAAATAATTGTGTACTAAGATAAAGGAGCTATTAACAAGCATTCATCTGATCAAATCCAAAAGGGTACTTAAATTTCCAAAATGTTGAGTCAACCAGTAAATCATGACTTTCTCCACCTGAACCCCAGAGTGATTTTTTTTTTTGGCCAAAACCCCAGAGTGATTTTAGTTTTACATGTTATACAGCAAAAGATGAACAAACCTCTTCCCCAAAAGACCAGGGTTCATGGTCAACGGTTTTAGCTTCAGAATGCCCTCGGCAAAAGGGAAACATGGCACCTACACCCATCCACCTTGCAAAAAGCTTAGGTGTTGCATTTCCAGCAAATCCACCAATATCAGGTCCTGAAAGTGGCTGACCGCTGAGTCCCTGAACATAAGGATTAAGAAGTATGATTTTGAAGGAGTTATATAGTAAATATATATCATATTGAATTATAACAAATTAACATTTAAGAATTGTAGAACTTGTATTGATTTCAAAATAGTAACAAGGTATTCATACAAGATGAGAGACCTTATATAGGAAAAAAGAATAAAATATAATAAATGCTAATATCCCTAATATAAGGTTAATTCCTAGCTAATTTCCCTAACATATAGGCTAATTCCTAGAGTCAACAATTACGGTTGTGAGTGAATGATCCTAATTGATACACACTATAATCATAATTTATTCACAACACTCCCCCTCAAGTTGGAACATATGAATCATATGTACCAAGCTTGTTACAACAGTAATTTATCTAAGGACCTCTTGGAGACTTAGTGAATATATCTACTACTTGATCATTTGAAATAACCAATCTTGTAGCAAGACATTAGAATTGAACATATTCTCTAATAAAGTGACAATCAATTTCAATAAATTTGATCCTCTCATGAAGCACAGGATTTGAGGCAATATGCACCGTTGCTTGACTATCACAAACTACCTCCATCTTATTTATGTTTCCAAATTGTAACTCCTATAGAGGCTGCTTTAGCCATAGAAGTTCACATGTCCTTAAGGCTATAGCGCGATACTCAGCTTCTGCACTGGACCTTGCAACTATATTTTGTTTCTTGCTCTCTTAAAATGAAGACACAATATCCTGACATGGATCGCCTATCATCTGATGAGTCAAGCTAGTCAATGTCAATAAAACCAATGATTCGGGAGTTGCCGTTGTCTTCATAAAGCAATCCTTGGCCCAGTGCCCCTTTAATATATCCAAGATTGTGAATAATCTCATCCCAATAGTCACTAAGGTCTGGTGCGCCTTGGTCTGGTGCCATTGTCTTCATATAGCAATTACCACCATTTCAAGGTGCATATAATCCTTTCAGTAATTTAATTTTTCTGAAGTTTAAGAACACCACTATTGGCCACAACCACTAATATCCAGTTTGATAATACACATGAATGAAGAAAGAAGTATAAGGGAGATGCCAAGAGTCGAATCAGGCTTCATGAAAAATTGCAGGATTAAATGGCAGAAAGACTTTGCAAATATTGCTCAAGGGGAATTAAAAAAAAAACTTCCCAAGATTCTTACCAACTGAAGTACCATGGAGATGCTCATATGGAGATGCTCCCAGTTTGAAAGATTATCTCCTGTCCATGTTGCAGCATATCTTTGGCTGCCAACAAATCCAGCTCGGGTAAGAACAAAAGGACGCTTCTTTTCATTAGCTAGTTTCATGCCTTCGTAGGTTGATCTTGCCATCAGCAGGCCATACACCTATGGTGAAAGCCACAGTAAAACATTCAACAAATGTAAATTTATAAGCAAAACGTTCAACAAGTATAAACTTATAAACTTGTATAAGAATCCAGATGCAGTGCAGAATCCCAAATGATCAAATCACATCCTAATTGTATATGCACTCTGACAAAAGTTTATTGTGAAAATAGAAGAGACTCCGAAATAACTATGAAGGGTTAAGAAAGTTACATTATGATAAAAGGAATGATTCTGACAACCTCCAAGTTCACTATCTCCCCTATGAACATTGCTCTCAGGCATTGTTTTTGTAACAACCTGGAAAAGAAAAGTGGATAGAGGAAAGACGCAGCAGTACAGTTAAAGAGTCATGAATAGTGAGATGAGGACCAAACTCATTTTAACTTGATATCCAGTGACTAGATATACCTTAAAGACAGCTGGTTCATTCATATCATTCCATATACCATCAACACCATTGGAAATGAAATCTTTAACTAAACTTGCCCACCAAGCACGAACTTTAGACTGTGTATAGTCTGGGAAGACACAAGGTCCAGGCCATACCTCCCCTAAAAATGAATAGATGTGCTCACTGGATCACAAAGGATTTAAAAAAAAAAAGAAAGAGGAAAGGAAAAGTAGAAGAAGAAGTGTAGCTAAAATTAAGATCTAGAAACCTTACCAACAAAAGGTGTTCCATCTGCACTGTGGACCCAAACATCGTTCTTAGAACCGCCATCATAGACAAAATAACCTTCTTCCTGTTTGATACCAGGGTCAAGCATCCAAATGGCTTTGAAACCATTATCATGGAGGCCTCTAACTAAGGATTTGGGATCTTGAAAACGCTCCTGAAGAAAATCATAATATTTACTCCACTCATCTACGAAAAAAATGATGTCGAACTTAAACGGAGGTAAACCCAAATAACAAGTCATAAGTAAGGATTTTTCAACTTATTATTGAGAGACATCTTTTACAAGGTACTAAGAAGAATCTTATACAAAATACAGAGTAGATCCCTCTAGTTTGTGAACCATGGACAGCATCACCCATCTATAAGAATCATTGTGCAAATGTTGAAGATCTGATGCAATATGATGCTTTAAATTTATAATTGACCTTTTTCTGGAGGAGCATGTAACTGAAGGTACACCAATTCAACCCTTAAAGTAAATAAAAAGCCTAAGACCGTGCCTTGTCAAAGGTAAAACAGCGAAAACCATCCATGTAATCTATATCCATCCATATGACATCACAAGGTATGCACTTTTTCCGGAATGTTCTTGCAACCTGCAAATGTATATTGTTTGCAAGTCAACAAAACTAAAAACGCATAGAATACAGGAACACAAAACTAAGGTGCTATCTGATAGTCAGAATTTTGAGTTACCAGGTAATTGAATTTCTTCATACAACAACAATCAAAACATTTTTCCACTCGGTTTTTTTGGTCTTCTCCTACCTCTAGTTATTGGACTATCTTCCAGTTGGTCAACTCTACGTTAGACCGTACCTTTATAAAATATCGGATATAAGGTGTAAAGGACTATTAGAATTAGAAAGCTAGTTATTCTATATTTGCATGATTTTTTATGCCATTCAAGACTGGCTTTTCCTCCCACCACCACTCTAATCCACGGCACTACTTCTTTGATATCCCTCACAGTTGTCAAAATTGGAAATTTAAGTAAAATTGAAAAAGGGGTGTAAAATTGAATAGTAAAATTGTAAGAGTTTCTAAATACAAATAGTAATTTTTATAAGACAAAATTTCTTTCACTAATTAATTTAAATGTATCAAAATCTTCATAACTCTCCCAAATTCAACACTCATTAATTAAAATAAGTCTAAATGTCTAACATTAATGTCATCATAACAAATTAACAATATAATATAACATAACATAGAAATTAAAATAAACACATCGATGGTGATGAGGAAGATGATGGAGAAGAGTATGAGGATAAGATTTTTGAAAAACTTTGTTAATTTGAGTGTTTATTCCGTTTTTTTGTGCAAAAGTCACGATTGTCAAAATCTAATTTTAAATCTTAAAATTGCGATTTTACCCGATTTTACCCAAGTTTGACCGAGTTTGACTTGATTTCAGCAGTGTGCAATTTGATGACCGAGTTAACAAAGTAAGTGAAATCCCGATTTTACCAATTACTCCCAATTTTGACAATCATTAAAGTTTCTATCAATTTGGTATTAGAGAGATGACATTCAATGGACGTCTAGGGAATACTTAAGTGCCTTGGTTCTTCCCTTCAATAGTTAGCTTTTGAGGGAGAGTTCTCTAAACTAACTTGAGTCTCATCAGTATGCAAAGAAAACACTCCCAAGATCACCACCACTACTTAGACTCAACAGACAGAAAAGCACTGGTACCTCTAAAACTCTCTGATCAGAATCATAGCTCCAACGGCATTGATGATAACCTAATGACCATTTAGGGGGCATGAACACAGTTCCTGGAAAAAATAATTATATATATAAGTAACTTTCTTTCAAAACTACGACAATTACAGTGATGAAAAGTTGAAAGTGTTTTGAAAATTCCTATTTACCTTTAGCTTATGCATGTAATTTCACATATAAATAGGGTGTTTTCTTAGTGAATGGCATAGACTTAAATAACTATGAAGCAATTCTAACAGAGAAGATACTATTACACATATAACATAGAATTAAATAACAAATTACAGGCTTCCTGGATAAAAACACTGTCCATGAAATGGTATAAGGTTAAAACCTAATTTTGGTCCTAATAGTTATTTTATAATTCTATTTGGTCTTCATTTGCTTCAAGTAAATTCACAGATTTGACAAACATTACAAATAAATCAAAAGCCTAACTCTGTTCTATGTTCCCCATTAACTTTCTACAAGGCAATTTTGTGTGGCATATTTTAGACAAATGTGACAATGTTAACTAAGATTATTTATCTTAATTGGCATTAAATATTTTTTTGAAAAATTAATTATTTGATCTTTATAGGGCCAACCTAGTTCGAGTCTCCACTTGGTGGGGATGCTGGGGAAGGGAATATACTAGGTAGCCTTACCCTTGCTTTATGTAGAGAAGCTAATTCAAACCTGCGACTTCAGACCCCATGGCAAGTGTGCTTACCACTGAGCCAAGTCGGCCCTTCAATTCTTTGAACTTTATAATTTACCTAAATTTTTAATGTAGCACCTAAAATCTTATTTTATTTAAATTAGTCTGCATACTTTGTAAATGTTTATGTTGTGTCCTTTAATACTTAAACTCTGTTATATAATTGTTTAATTAGAACTCACTAAAATAACCGATCATGACATAAAAATGTAAAAGAAAAATGGTTTAACACAATAAAAAAAGTAATAATTTTATTGATATGGAATACCTACAATGCTCCTTAAGATAGAAACGACTTGAGCATTTTCAAATTTAAAAAAAAAAAANTCAAATAAAAAAAAAAAAAAATCCTCAAGAATGAAGTCTGACAATTGTTGTCAAGAGACATGTTTATCACTGAAAAATACTAGTGTTTAAGGATCACAAATTCACAACATAGTTTCTTAGAAAATTACCTATTGCGTGAGAAAGTGATACCAAAACAGAAGTGGGAGAAGAAAATGGACCAAACGTAATGACAGGGTAGGAAGATGGAGCAACAAATTGTATTGTTGATTCTTTCATCAGGTTAATCTGCTTATGAACAGAACAAGTGACAATTAAACAGTTAAACATAGAAACAACAAAATTCTTTAAAAGGTCTGTGTAAATGACATAAATGATAGAGCACCTCACAGCGCCTTGTAGTGTCAGCCAGAACTCCTAGTGCCTCACCATTTGGAAGAACAGCTAACACCCATGGATGTGATTGGTACAAGGATGTAGTTCCAGGACCATATCCCCATGCATCAGTGTTCCATGTGAAAACCTTTTGATATTTTGATTAATAAGTGCCTGGATATATTTGTATTTAAAAACAAAAGAAAAGAATAAAAAAACTCTAGAGTGACTCACTCTCTTCCCAGTTCTCTCGAGCTGTCCACTAACTTCTCCAGTTCCATAGAGAGAGGTACCCAAAGGCAGCTGGATTATTCAATCAATTTGTTAATACCATTGAAATGGCATATGAAGCATATTACAAAAACAAAGAATGTACCAGAAAAAAATGATTATATATATAGGAAGTAAAGTAGCATAAGTTAACCAACTTAAATAAAATAACAACCATGAGATCCGATGCCAGAAATAAAGGAATAACTGACCTCAAGTTTAACAACCTGCTGCTCCTGAAGGCATTCAAAAGTAGGGATATATGAAGGAACCTTGTCACTTGAGATCTCTGTTTCTCTATCTTTGCTATTAATAAAAGAAATACTTGGAAATGTTTCGTCTCTGTCATTTTCAGAACAATCAAATCTGAAGACTCTATCTTCTAAAATAGGCTTAAAAATCATATTCCCTGAGTTGACATTGCTAGTCTGTCTATTGTAATCAGCCATTTTAGACCTAAAGCTTCTAGACAGAAGCTCCTGGGAAAAACTCTCCTTTCTGCAGACCAGAAAAATGTTCATGTGACAGCCATGTGAGTTTTCAGAAAAATACCAAAATGTCTTTAATTCAGGTGTCTGATTATAAAGTTCAATCCAATCAATATCAAGATAATACTTCACTGTCAAAAATAATTGAATTATCAAAAAGCGGAATCAAATTAGTACATACTAACAGAAACGTAGAAGTTACACAGGAAATGCACCAAAGCATGAGAAAGACAGAGGGAAGCAAATCCACATACGAAGAATCAACATCCCCCCAGCTAACAAACTATATCTAAAAGAGAAGATGCTAACTCCAGTATGAACTAAATTGGGGGTGAACATATGTCGCATTGTCAAATAAACCCCCTCAATTTCCAACTCTCTCGTAATTTTTTCAGTTTGTAAGTTCAGCTCGCAAAACCAACAACCAATTGCAGCTACAACAAAAGCAGCCCAACGACTGATTACCGATCAAGGACATTTTGAAGAAAAATAGACAAATTATTCGAAGCAGTGCATAATCAATTCATCATTTCCGGTTTCCATAATCAATTGATGCTTCCATTTTAAGATTCGTTTACCCTCACACAGAAGCAAGTAAATTCAACGATTAGTCATCAAATAATCAAAGAAAAGTAGGAGGAACCTGAAGATTGAAAATGGTGGCCTAATCCAAGTATTGGCTTGAGAACCACGATCAACAATAGAAACACGACGTAGATGATGATATCTGCGTGCAAACCCAATCGTTGACGCAGTAAAACCCACTTTGCAAGCGCTAATAAGCACTCCTACTTCTTCCACCATGGACACTGCTTTGGAGTTCCCACCCAATTTATAATGGTGATGTTTATAAATTATTTATATTTATAAATATTTATAAATTATGTTGTGCGTTGTATAATGTAATAATGTAATAAAATAAAATAAAATAAAATAATAATGTATAATGGATGGATTTCTTTTTCTTCATTTCTCTGTTTTCTTGTTCTCTTTTTCTTTGTTGTTTACTGTTTATTTTGTTGTTTCGTACTCTATGTAGAAAACTTCCTTTTTAGTTTTTGGCTAAAGTACACTTTTGGTCCCATAACTTTGACAAAGGTTTCAATTTGGTCCCATAACTTTTTTTGTTGCAATTTTAGTCCCATAACTTTGGCAAAGGTCTCAAT
Organism: Chamaecrista fasciculata; assembly: GCA_003254925.1. Lineage (NCBI taxonomy): Eukaryota > Viridiplantae > Streptophyta > Magnoliopsida > Fabales > Fabaceae > Chamaecrista > Chamaecrista fasciculata. The sequence continues at coordinate 98,729 of QANZ01050027.1, read as the reverse complement.
TTGGTCCCATAACGTTTTTTTTGTTGCAATTTTGGTCTCATAACTTCTAAAAATGTTTCACCGTTGGTCCCAAGTTGATTTCCATCCATCCCATAACTTCACCCATATTTACCACGTCATCACCCAACTCAGTATGTCAGATCATATTTAGCGGCAGATAATGGATGGAAATCAGTATTAGGACCAACGGTGAGACGTTTTCAAAAGTTATGGGACCAAAATTGCAACAAAAAAAGTTATGGGACCAAATTGAGACCTTTGCCAAAGTTATGGGACCAAAATTACAACAAAAAAAGTTATGGGACCAAATTGAAACCTTTGCCAAAGTTTATGGGACCATAAGTGCACTCACCAAAAGTGCACTTTAGCCTTAGTTTATGGGACTAAATTTGTCGGGTCAAGTTGATTCACGGTTCACCGGTCCGGTTCAACCGCCGGTTGAACCGGTGACTGGCTGGGTCAAATGCAGAACGGTATTTTGCTTACTCTGAACCGTTCTGGTGTCCGGTTCACCGGGTCACCGGTTGAACCGCTCGGTCCGGTCTGATTTTTTATACTATGAAAAAAACTAAGAGTAAATATATAATTGTTTTTGGTAAAAAAAGAATATGAATCTTGTTCTAGTATATACTTTTTAGACCTTTAAAATTGTAAAGATAATATAATAATATAATATAGTCCTCTAAATTAATTTTGTAGGAATTAATTTGCAGAGAAATAGAGATTAAAATATAGGCAAAAATACTAATTTCATTCTCATTTTGGTCAATTTTATCCTTTCACTAACTTCTTTTAATAACAGATTGCATCTAGTTTTTCAATCTGAGTTAGGATTTTACTTTCTTTTTCTATCAATTTTACATTACATATCATTAATCATGTAGGTTCTGTCATTAATATTTGGCTAAAGTAAGAGCAAATGATAAAAATGGTAAAAATGTGAAACATTCGGAACAAAATTGACGGTAAAAAAAGATTAGGGACGAAATTGACAGTTGATGTAAAGTTTGAGGACTAAATTAGTGTTTTTACCTTATAATATATAAACGGCATGGTTCTTAAGTAGGCCAAAATTTCAAATTGGTGCTTTTGTATGAGGCAGATTTTAAATTGGTCTTTTATGTTTCATTTTTTTCAGATTAGTCTTACATATTTCTATAAGGCCAAAGTCCTATTTTGGTCCCCCAGTNGCGATCTAGTGAGCTGACCACTAGACCAACCAATCATGGTTAATTCCTGGATATACTTATTTTTAGAAACAAAAGAAAAGAATAAAAAAAAAAAACTCTAGAATGACATCATGCCACGTGTCTCATTATTTTTCTGTGTTTACACCTAATTTTTTTGAGTAAATTGCATTTTTCGTCCCTGAATTATTGAGGCGCTAGCAACTAGGTCCCTAAATTTTTGAAATTATTTAAGTCGATCCCCAAATAATACAAACGTTATACAAATAGGTCCCTCCGTTAGATTGGGGTTATAAAAAAGCTAACTAAGCATGGACGGAGTCTGACGTGGCCGTCAATAGCCACGTCAGCACCCGTTATACTAAAAAAAAGTGCCACGTGTGTATTTTTTGCCACATCAACATATACATTAAAAAAAATTGAGTTGCAAATAAGTCTTTGGCCCATTATTCTCAACTTCCCCCCTCCTTTTTATCATCTTCATTATTTTAGTCACAAATCCTTAATATGAAATTGTAAAGTGTCCTAAAACTCTTCCAATGATTCTAATTGAGTCCTTAATCCAAGAATCTTTCAAGGACTAAATTGATACGTAAGGACTAAATTGAAATAAAAAATATTAAAAATCCTAAACTCTAAAACTCTAAATCCTAAACCCTTAAACCCTAAACCTTTAAACCCTAAACCCTAAATCCTAAAACCCTAAATCCTAAACCCTAAACCCTAAACCTTAAACTCAACCTTAAAACCTAAAAACCCTAAACTGATTTTAAAAAATTAAAAAGAAAAACTAAATTGTCCAGAAACTGATTTTTTTAATATTCATCTTCATCATCCTCACGCTCTCTCTCCTTCGCCATCCTCTTCCTCATCTTCACTCTCTCTCTCCTCGCCGTCCTCTTCCTCTTCCTCTTCCTCTTCCTCATCCTCACTCTCTCTCTCTCCTCTTCTCCGATTCCTCCTCCCATCTTTCCCTCTCTCTGTGAGAAATTGATTCAAACAAACGATTTAGTCCTTGAATCAAACAAACGTTGTGCGAGAATTTGAAGAAGACGAAGACGCAATATGTGGAATTTGATTTGGGAAGATCTGGGAAGAAGNCATAACTGGGGGACCAAAATAGGACTTTAGCCTTTCTATAATTTCTCAAATTGATCCCAAACGGACTATCAAATTTCTTTTAAAAAACCTATTATTTAATCTTTAAAATTATACTAAGTTAAATAATCAGTGTATAAATCATTGAAATATACGATTTAATCCCTCAAATATTTTAATTGTCAACAGTTTGATCCTTAGTGACAATTTAGTCTCTGGATTTGAACTAATTTTATACTTTTCGATTTCTAAATTTATACTAAATTAATACCCTTTTGTCAATAAATTTGAAATGAATTTTTAATTTTTAGTCTTTAAATTTGACCAAAGGACCAAATCGTCGGCTATTGTAATAATTTAAGAACTAAGTTGTATATTTTTTATTATAAAGAGACTAAGTAGTTAATTTGGTACAATATAAGGACCAAATAATACAATTTCTCAACTTTATTAGACATTTGTTCACTCACAGCTAGGGATGGTAACAGATAGGGTATCCGGTGATTTTGCCACTTCCGTATCTGTATCCGTTCACTCTATCCAATATCCGTATTCTATCTGATATCCGTATCCTATCCGATATCCGGTATCCCTTGGATACCAGATAATTTTTTCGAACGAATATGGACGAGTTCATGAAACATAGGGCGTGGACGAGTTCGTGTTCACTAGTGTTCTGAGTGCATTGACAATTCCTCAATTTGTTGACACTGGTAAGCAAGTTCATTCTCTTGCCACTAAAAATGGGATGTTGTCAATCACCGTTGTGGGAACTGCTCTTGTAACAATGTATTGTAAAACGGGGTTTGTGGGTGAGGCCCGCAAGGTGTTTGATAGAATGCCCGAGAGACATTCGATTTCTTGGAATACAATGATGTCTGGGTATGCTAGTGTTCTGAGTGCATTGACAAGTCCTCAATTTGTTGACACTGGAAAGCAAATTCATTCTCTTGCCACTAAAAATGGGATGTTGCCAATTATCGCTGTGGGGAATGCTCTTGTAACAATGTATTGTAAAACGGGGTTTTTGGGTGCGGCCCGCAAGGTGTTTGATAGAATGTGTGAGAGGGATTCGATTTCTTGGGCTACAATGATATCGGGGTATGCTACGCAAGAGCTGGCTGAAGAGGCTTTGGAGCTTTTTTGAATCCATGTGTCGTGAAACAGAGGGTGTGGACGAGTTCGTGTTCACTAGTGTTCTGAGTGCATTGACACTTCCTTGATTTGTTGACACCGGTAAAAAAATNGTTCTTCCTTTGTATCAGCGGGAACTTTGGTGTCTTCTATGATTGCCTGTTTGTCCTCTCTTGAAGTGCTTCAACGAATTCTTGGGTTAGCATTCAAATATGTATATGTCCAATCATTACTTTGCAATGGCATAACATGTAGTTTACCTGATGACCTTGTTGGATATGCTTTATGCTTCTTTGTTTTTGTGATCTCACGCTTTTAGCTTAACTTTTTGGGTTCTAATTGATCTATCTTATATCTTTGATCAGAAGTAGCTTGCTTAAATTGTTGATGCCATTATGAAGTACTATTATAAGTTCATCTGATAGATTTGATTGTTAGATGAAATGACAATTGCTTTTCTTGATATATATTTATATCTTTTCTATAAATAAGTTTCTAATTTAATATACATTTTGAACAAAAAAAATGGTTATGTATTTGAACTTTGCACTGACAATAGGTAACATCTTTCTAAATGCAAACTGAGAAGAAAGTTGATTAGTTGATGCGGCTTTCTCCTGTGTCTGGCGAGTTCTTCAAGGAGCTCCTCGAGTGCACCCACTTGAAAACTCTCTACAAAGGCCGAGCATTACACGCTCAGATTATCAAAAGCCCTTCGCATTCTTGTATCTTCCTCGCCAATAGCCTCGTCAATTTCTACGCCAAGTGCGGCCACTTGTCCAAGGCTAACCTTGTGTTCAACAAAATCGCCAACAAGGACGTCGTCTCATGGAATTGCCTCATCAATGGCTACTCGCAGCAAGGCCACTCTGGCTCTTCCTTCGTCATGGAGCTCTTTCGCCGCATGAGGGCAGAGAACACATACCCTAATCCCCACACTTTTGCCGGTGTCTTCACCGCCGCTTCCAATCTCTCCGACATTTCTGGCGGCCGACAAGGGCATGTAGTCGCTATTAAGACTGCGAGTATTCACGATGTATTCGTTGGAAGCTCGCTTTTGAATATGTATTGTAAAACGGGGTTTGTGGGTGAGGCCCGCAAGGTGTTTGATAGAATGCCTGAGAGGAATTCGGTTTCTTGGGCTACGATGATATCTGGGTATGCTACGCAAGAGCTGGCTGAAGAGGCTTTGGAGCTTTTTGAATCCATGCGTCGTGAAACAGAGGGCGTGAATGAGTTCGTGTTCACTAGTGTTCTGAGCGCATTGACACTTCCTC
>QANZ01050027.1:77424-93791 GCA_003254925.1 Chamaecrista fasciculata | reverse complement strand
TCGCTTTTCATCATTGTCGATTTTAATCGTTGTCATCGTTCATCGCTGATACCGCAGTTTGTTGCGGTCGCTGCCGACTGTCGCCGTCGCTGCCGACGCCAATGGTGAAGTAATCGGTAAGAACAAGTTGTAATATGTTCATTTTATGATTGCTATACCCATATATAATTGCCCAATTTCTGAGAGTGAAGCAAAGGAAGTACGAAAAAATATCAGCACAGCATCATAAAGCAGCAATGAGAACTTCAAATTTGCATATTACATCATGCTTTCCTCATTTAATGTGCTGGGATGTAGGAGCAGGGTATTATCAGAAGGTTTTTTGCTTAAAACCACAAAGCGATCTCATTCGATCAATCAATATTAAAATGTAAATAGAATAAGAGCGAATTCATATTTGTTGAACATCACATTTGAACTTTGGAGAAATGGGGTATATGAGCTGTTAAGAGAGATTAAACATAATTTTAATTATTAATGCTGAGATTACCCAACCCTGTATGTAAAAAACGCCATCTGCTTCTATAAGGTTAGTTTTATATTTGGAAATTGGCATTTTTTTTTTTATGGACGGTTTGGATTTCTGAACTGCAGAGACAGCATGAAGAGAAGTATGGTAGAGGATCCATTGCCGAGGGTTTAAGCCTCTAAGCTTTCTCTGCCTCCTACTCTCTTCGCCTTAAAAAACGCCATCTGCTTCTATAAGCTTTTTTTTAATCTTTTGTTTCGTTTTGATTTTAAATTAATGGCTGAAGTTCGTCCGTTCCTTCATTCTCAACTGCCATGAGAATTGTGTAACTGTTATGGATTAATGTTTTCCAGTCTTTATGGAAAGATCAGTTCTTCCTTTGTATCAGCGGGAACTTTGGTGTCTTCTATGATTGCCTGTTTGTCCTCTCTTGAAGTGCTTCAACGAATTCTTGGGTTAGCATTCAAATATGTATATGTCCAATCATTACTTTGCAATGGCATAACATGTAGTTTACCTGATGACCTTGTTGGATATGCTTTATGCTTCTTTGTTTTTGTGATCTCACGCTTTTAGCTTAACTTTTTGGGTTCTAATTGATCTATCTTATATCTTTGATCAGAAGTAGCATGCTTAAATTGTTGATGCCATTATGAAGTACTATTATAAGTTCATCTGATAGATTTGATTGTTAGATGAAATGACAATTGCTTTTCTTGATATATATTTATATCTTTTCTATAAATAAGTTTCTAATTTAATATACATTTTGAACAAAAAAAATGGTTATGTATTTGAACTTTGCACTGACAATAGGTAACATCTTTCTAAATGCAAACTGAGAAGAAAGTTGATTAGTTGATGCGGCTTTCTCCTGTGTCTGGCGAGTTCTTCAAGGAGCTCCTCGAGTGCACCCACTTGAAAACTCTCTACAAAGGCCGAGCATTACACGCTCAGATTATCAAAAGCCCTTCGCATTCTTGTATCTTCCTCGCCAATAGCCTCGTCAATTTCTACGCCAAGTGCGGCCACTTGTCCAAGGCTAACCTTGTGTTCAACAAAATCGCCAACAAGGACGTCGTCTCATGGAATTGCCTCATCAATGGCTACTCGCAGCAAGGCCACTCTGGCTCTTCCTTCGTCATGGAGCTCTTTCGCCGCATGAGGGCAGAGAACACATACCCTAATCCCCACACTTTTGCCGGTGTCTTCACCGCCGCTTCCAATCTCTCCGACATTTCTGGCGGCCGACAAGGGCATGTAGTCGCTATTAAGACTGCGAGTATTCACGATGTATTCGTTGGAAGCTCGCTTTTGAATATGTATTGTAAAACGGGGTTTGTGGGTGAGGCCCGCAAGGTGTTTGATAGAATGCCTGAGAGGAATTCGGTTTCTTGGGCTACGATGATATCTGGGTATGCTACGCAAGAGCTGGCTGAAGAGGCTTTGGAGCTTTTTGAATCCATGCGTCGTGAAACAGAGGGCGTGAATGAGTTCGTGTTCACTAGTGTTCTGAGCGCATTGACACTTCCTCAATTTGTTGACACTGGTAAGCAAATTCATTCTCTTGCCACTAAAAATGGGTTGTTGTCAATTACCTCTGTGGGAAATGCTCTTGTAACAATGTATGCAAAGTGTGGGAACTTGGATGATGCACTTAGTACATTTTACATGTCGGGGAATAGAAATTCTATAACATGGTCGGCCATGATTACTGGTTATGCACAAAGTGGGGATTCAGATAAGGCGTTGAAGTTGTTTCAGAATATGCATCTCTCTGGAGTCATGCCTAGTGAATTTACTCTTGTCGGGGTTATCAATGCTTGCAGTGACCTTTGTACTATTGTAGAAGGAAAACAAATGCATAGTTATTCGTTGAAGTTGGGTTATGAATCACACATGTATATTTTGACAGCTTTAGTGGACATGTATGCAAAATGTGGCAGTCTAGCTGATGCTCGTAAAGGTTTCGATTATCTACAGCAACCCGACATCGTTCTTTGGACATCTATCATTACTGGGTATGCACAGAATGGGGATAGTGAAGGTGCTTTAAATCTATACTGTAAAATGCAAACGGAGGGAGTTATTCCCAATGAGCTTACTATGGCAAGTGTCCTAAGAGCCTGTTCTAGCCTAGCTGCTTTAGATCAGGGAATGCAAATCCATGCTCGGATTATCAAGTATGGTTTTGTCTTAGAAGTCCCAATTGGAAGTGCACTTTCTGCTATGTATGCAAAGTGTGGAAATTTGGATGATGGGTACCTTGTTTTTCGTAAAATGCCTACTAGAGATGTAATTTCATGGAATGCGATGATATCAGGACTTTCTCAAAATGGTCATGGGAAGGAAGCCTTGGAGTTGTTTGGGGAGATGTGTTTGGAAGGTATAAAACCAGATCCTGTCACTTTTGTGAATCTCCTCTCTACTTGTAGTCATATGGGATTAGTGCAGAGAGGGTGGGATTATTTCAAAATGATGTCAGATGAGTTTGGCATTGTTCCCACATTAGAGCATTATGGTTGCATGGTTGATATCTTGAGCCGTGCTAGTAAAGTCAATGAAGCCAAAGAGTTCATTGAATCAGTAAAGATTGATCATGGTTTGTGTTTGTGGCAGATATTATTAGGGGCCTGTAGGAACTATAGTAACTATGATCTTNGGAGATGTGTTTGGAAGGTATAAAACCAGATCCTGTCACTTTTGTGAATCTTCTCTCTACTTGTAGTCATATGGGATTAGTGCAGAGAGGGTGGGATTATTTCAAAATGATGTCAGATGAGTTTGGCATTGTTCCCACATTAGAGCATTATGGTTGCATGGTTGATATCTTGAGCCGTGCTAGTAAAGTCAATGAAGCCAAAGAGTTCATTGAATCAGTAAAGATTGATCATGGTTTGTGTTTGTGGCACATATTATTAGGGGCCTGTAGGAACTATCGTAACTATGATCTTGGTGCTTATGCTGGAGAGAAACTAATGGAGTTAGGCGCACCAGAGTCATCGACTTATGTATTGTTATGGAGTATATATGCAGCCTTGGGCAAGTGGGAAGATGTAGAGCGTGTGAAGAGGACAATGAAAGCCCGAGGTGTGAGTAAAGAACCTGGTTGTAGCTGGATTGAGTTAAAGAGTTTAATTCATGTGTTTCTTGTTGGAGACCAGATGCATCCACAAATAGATGAAATACGATTGGAGTTACAACTTTTGACCAAATTGATGAAGGATGAAGGATATATCGACCTTGTGGGGAATCACTATATCTAATCACCAGAGATGATTTGAAAGGTATTATAGATGAGAGTTCCTACTCTTTGGCTTCCTACTTTTCTTAATAATTTGACTAATTTTTAATTTTTTTATGAATTTAGATATTTCAATTTCTTGATAAATGAGGTGAATTTTTTTGTTCACTAACTTGACTTCTTAGTCTTGAAAATATACTTGAATTTTTTTGGTTCCTCTTGCATCTTATTCAGGTGGCTACTGCTCCTTTCGACTAGTGTCAAAATTTGGGTGTCATTTTGTAGGAACTAGAACATGACTCATGGGTTATTTTTGGGATAGAACAATCAAGAAAGAAACTGCAGAACTTCCTTTCTATCCATGGTTCTAATTTATTGGAGATATGGAGAGATCTCATCTTCATTTGTTTACATGGTATCGACATGGATTTTAAAATAGTTAATATTTGATATGGTCTGAGGTAATAATTAGTTAGTTGGTGGCTTCCAAATGCTATTTCAATGTGCATAATGAGTTCCTTTTGTGAATCAAAATGATTTTTTACTTGTTTGGTCATATTCTTATCACGCCAGCTGTATTGCACTTTTAATTCAAATTGATACAATCATGCCATATGATATGAGATTATGATGCACTGACTATAAGAGAAAATGATTTGGTGCTACATCATCTTTAATGGTCAGAGATAAATAGATAATGGAATCAACCATAAATTATTTGTGAAGCTTGTGGAATTTTTTTGCAACAAATGAAAGGGTCTCCAATTCCCATAGGCAAGATATCAGGTTCCAATCTTGATTGAGACACTTTGGTTGGAAGAACTTACCCCATTATAGGACCTCCCGGCCCGAACTATGAGTAGTTTTTGCCTAAACTGAGAAACAGATAGGTGAAGGATACCTTATTGTCATATACAAAAAAAAGGGATCAAAATAAAATTTAAAAATAACTTTCATAGCCAAACTAGGGACCAAAGGCATAATTATTAATAGTTCGTTACTTTTAGACAAGGATTCAATGAACAGTCATCCTTTATATTTCACAGTAGTTTATTAACAAACAATAAAAAAGGTGCTGCTTATTTTATTAATATGGAATACCTACAATGCTCCATAAGATAGAAAAGACTTGAGCATTTTCAATTTTTTCTTTAAAAAAAAATCCTCAAGAATAATGAAGTCTGACAATTGTTGTTGTAAGATTTCGGGCTTACCTGGATATTCGATCACAAATACCCAACGGAGATCCGGTCACGGACTCGAACTCAGATCCACATATACACAGCAAATACACCGGATGAAGTATGAGGATGTTAAGATACAGCCGAAGTCCCAAAAACAAGACTTCACTCTCAATAACTCGCACTTGAGTTTCTATAGGTGTAGAAAGCAAAGGCTTGTATTTATAGCCTTCATGTGTTGGCTTTGATGACTCCCATCCTTGTAGGACCCAATTTCGCTCAAATAAAATATTGAGCCAAGTTAGGCTATTGTCCCATAAAATATATTTCCACCAAAGGGTGGACCTCAATATCCTAACAGTTGTCAAGAGATATATATCTATATCATGCTTGCTTGCTTCACTCTCTTCTTCCATTTACAGCAAGATCTGTGCAGATTGCAGAGAAGGCAAGATGAGATGGTGATGTGAACTTTAATTTTGACTTAGTGCTTTAGTTTTAACTTAGATGTTATTTTATTTCTAATTTTATATTTGTCATATAGGAGACGGAGCGAGGTGGCGTTAAAGTGGGTTGTGCGGAAGTTTTTATAAATGCTGGTAAGAGAAAAGATGGGAGCTATGTAAACGATTAGAGACGATCAATAGTGGTAAGGTTAAAACATATTATTTTTTGTTAAAAGTAAAACTCAAAACTTTGTTATACCTGATTTGGTTGACTGAGCATCTAAGCATGTTTTGGGCATGTTTAATGTACTTTAAGTGTTGTTTTTTGTGTCTGAAACCCTGATTTAGAGGACTGAGCATTTAGATATTTTTTTTAATGTTAAAGGTGGCTGCAAGGCTGTGCCACCATCGACAATGAGAAAGTAGGATGGTAGAGCTATCAATCAATCACCCTATTAATTGTTTGGTGAATTGTATTGAATGCAGGACAAAAGCATGTTTCATAGATCACCTCATTCTTCACCTTGTTTGTAATCAGTGTATAGGAGGGTTTCAGATATAAACAAGGAGTAATAATATTAATAACGCATAACTATTCCTAAGTAACTTATTAGGAGCGATCCAGTCAGCAAAGCATATAAAAATCTGTGTCCATATGCCTCAGATCGAGGTTTCAGATCAGATTTGATAATAATTAGGGTAAATTACACTTTGGTACCCTGTGGTTTAGTCACATTTCACTTTGGTACCCTGTGGTTTAAAAAGTGACACTTGGTTTCTTGTGGTATTCTCCGTTAACACTTTGGTATCCTTTTGGAGTTATTTTGTAATTTTAAGCATAACAAATTTTGCAAAAATTACATATTGACTCCCAATATTTTCAGAAAATTACAAACAGATCCTTGGATACATATTATCTAGGGACTAAAATGAAAACTATAAAAAAAATATAGAACACTTTTAATATTAAACAGGAGCTTCTTGTTCATTTGACATGGATTGTAGTAAAACTTAATTGCATCCATCTGATTTATTGTGTTATATTTATTAGTTGGTTATTATGAACTTGTCATATATATATATATATATTGATTGGTTCTCTTTAATTTTAACAATATGCATATAAATTAGTCCTCTTATTTTTTTAGATAATGTTATGGGTTTCCCCGCCTATCCGTGTAACGGTCTAAGCGAAGACTAATCCCATTCGGACTACAGAGACGAAACGGTCGTGCCCTCCCAACAATGTATTAGTTGGTTATTATGAACTTGTCATATATATATATTGATTGGTTCTCTTTAATCTTAACAATATGCATATAAATTAGTCCTCTTATTTTTTTAGATAATGTTATGGTTTCCCCGCCTATCCGTGTAACGGTCTAAGCGAAGACTAATCCCATTCGGACTACAGAGACAAAACGGTTGTGCCCTCCCAACAATGTATTAGTTGGTTATTATGAACTTGTCATATATATATATATATTGATTGGTTCTCTTTAATCTTAACAATATGCATATAAATTAGTCCTCTTACTTATTTAATACGATCATTTCATTCTTTCCTTTTACATAGGAGCTGATGCGTCTCTGTGTTTCTGTCTGTTCTCATAAATATATCATATATCTATCCATCCATATAACTTCATTTCTGCACTTTCTGCCATCTCACTATTAGAGTTTTAGGGAAGATATATTTTCATATATTGCAATGAAGTACAGTACAGTATATATAGACTATTCTCTTAGCTTGATAACTAAAGCTAATGAATAAGCCTGAGTACAATAACAGAAATCAGTTCTAACAATATCAGGAAATCAGTTCTAACTAACTAACTGCTTTCACTTACATCCCCCCTCAAACTGTAGGGAGTTGTACATCCGAAAGTTTGTCCCTAAAAATTGGAAACATAGTGCTAGAAATAGACTTAGTCAAAATATCAGCAACTTGTGCTGAAGCTGGTAGATGCTGCACCCGTAACTTCTTCTTTATGACAAGCTCTNTTTTTTTTTTCTTTTTAAGAAAAGACATGTAAATCACATTTCAGAATTTCAGAATTCTTAATCCCCTTCAAGAGTTCAACGTTGGTTCCTTCACTTCTGTTTTGATACCATGTTGAAACAGAGAAGAGAATGAGAGACAATGAAGGATATTGATGTACTAAATGTACAATCAAACTTATATAACAATATGTATCTTTCATAATTCATCACCATCCTCACTATTTATGTTTGTAGCTAAGCTTTCATAATTGATCACCATCCTCACTGTTTGTGTTTGTAGCTAAGCTAGCTACAATGAGCCTTCACCATTGTTTGTTTAAAATTATCATTGATCAATAATACCAGTATATATATATATATATACTTCATGGATGGGCATTGTAAAACAATTGCAATCTCACACGTTTCTACTTTGAAAAACTTTTTTTTTTTATTTTTATTTCTGATTTATCTATTTCATACTTGTTTGCTTCACTCTCTTCTTCCATTTACAGCAAGATCTGTGCAGATTGCAGAGAAGTATGGTCCACCCATACCCGTCAAATATACTAGTTTATTAACTAGGGTAAAATACAGGCCTGTGGCATGCCTAATGTCACTTNTTATGACGTGTGGTTTCAAAAGTTGCACATTAGGTACCTGTGTGTTTAGCTGTTAAACAGAAGCAGTACTTGTGTAATTTTCCGTTAAATTTGAAAAAAAAACGCATGTGAGAGTCACGAGCGCAGTTCTTTGACGTTTTAAATCATTTGAAACCCTAATAAGCTTTCATTTCCATCCATTTTCTTTACCTTCATCCATTCTCTTCATCTGCGCAGCTTCAAGTCTAAAATCCCCAACTCTTTGGTCTTTATTTTCTCCATTTTCTTCATCCATGTCCTTGGATGACTTCATGGCAACTGCTGCACATTCATCTTCATTTCATGGTCGCAGGATTCGTTGTGGCTGTGGTGAGTATGTAGTCATGAGTTCATCTTGGAAACCTTGCTCTTTTGGAAGGCGATTTGGGACTTGCCCGAAGTATCAGTGTGTACAAATTTGTTATTTGGTAGTTTGTTGTATTTCTGGTTAAGTTAATGGTTTGTTCCATTTCATGCTTTGCAGCCTTATCAATGTGGTTTTTTTGATTGGATTGATGAACCAGCATGCCCACGCGGCCGTGAATTTGGACAAAAGGTTCAAAAAAAAAATTCCAAGCTTGAAGCTGAAATCAAAGAGTTGAAGACAAATGAAAGCATAATGAAGACAAATAAGAGGCAGAAAAATTTAGTGCAGATGTTTTTAGGATTTTGGGTGTTTTTTCTGTTGATTACTCTCTTTGTGCTTTGGGGAGCAAAGGTTGGAAGAAATGACAATTATTTGCCTTATTAGCAAATTAATGTATCTGCAATTAGATTATGTGTTTGGTTATGTTTATGGAAGTTTGTAAGAAATGACAATTATTTGCCTTACCTTTATTAATGGAAATTTGGTAATGTTTTTCAATCTTATTCTTGAATCTTGTTAAGTTTATGTGTTTACTAGAGATGTGGAAAGATTAGGCTGTGAAAAAGGGTCAAAAAAATGTAAAAAAAAATGGTGGGGAAGAGTTGTGAATAAGCACTAAAAATGGAGATTGATTGTAGTTGACGAAGAAGTTTGGTTTTTTGTTTTGACAATATGAAAATGACCAAACTGACCACAATTTGTGCCACAATCAATAACCTGTGTGCACAATCCAAACATCCAAACATCTATAAAATGTCATGAGTAATCATCCAAATATATTTAAGATTGAAATAGTCTTAAACAACATAAGTACAATAACATCCATGAGTAACACAAATAAACAAAATACAATCAAAATATGAAGCTAATTTGTAGTTCAAGCNCATTTCATGCTTTGCAGCCTTATCAATGTGGTTTTTTTGATTGGATTGATGAACCAACATGCCCACGCGGCCGTGAATTTGGACAAAAGATTCAAAAAAAATCCAAGCTTGAAACTGAAATCAAGGAGTTGAAGACAAATGAAAGCATAATGAAGACAAATAAGAGGCAGAAAAATTTAGTGCAGATGTTGTTAGGATTTTGGGTGTTTTTTCTGTTGATTACTCTCTTTGTACTTTGGGGAGCAAAGGTTGAAAGAAATGGCAATTATTTGCCTTATTAGCAAATTAATGTATCTGCAATTAGATTATGTGTTTGGTTATGTTTATGGAAGTTTGTAAGAAATGGCAATTATTTGCCTTACCTTTATTAATGGAAATTTGGTTATGTTTTTCAATCTTATTCTTGAATCTTGTTAAGTTTATGTGTTTACTGGAGATGTGGAAAGATTAGGCTGTGAAAAATGGTCAAAAAATGTAAAAAAATGGTGGGGAAGAGTTATGAACAAGCACCAAAAATAGAGATTGGTTGTAGTTGACAAAGAAGTTTAGTTCTTTGTTTTGACAATATGAAAATGACCAAACTGACCACAATTTGTGTCACAATCAATAACCTGTGTGCACAATCCAAACATCCAAACATTTATAAAATGCCATTAGTAATCATCCAAATATATTTAAGATTGATTGTCAATAGTCTTTGATCGCGCCTGTCGTAAGCACACCAAAAAGACCGGCTAAATATATAGTACAATGATACTCGCCGGGTCGTATTCTCTTAGGGACTCCCCGAAGGTAGAGTACGAGCGATTCAAGGTTCAAACAAGATTGTATTGGCTATAAAAACTATAAACAAACTAAGAAATGCCGGTAAAAGTGTGTTTGTTTAAGAACTAACTGAAAACTACAAAGTAGGGACTACACTGAATACGAGATAAACTATGAAAGTAGATAAAATATGGAGAAATACTTGGAGTTATCAGATGACTAAGCTATCATTGCACCACAAATGATATAGGGAATTCATACTCAGGGACCAAATTGACGTTGCCATGAAAACTCATAGAAAAGATTAATTAACCCAATTAATTAGCTCTTAAACAAGTGACTAATCAACCTAATCAACTAATCCACATCTCAATTAAGTCAAGATAGTTCTTAGAGCTAGTCCGATTGACAATTAAACAATAATCAATCAAGATTCACACAATCAACACTAACACGATAGAGCTTAACAACGAAGAGTATCGATAAAAGAGTCAAATGTGATACAATCAAGAACAAGCTCAGAGAAACATAATCAATATCATCAACTACATCAGAATTCAAGCTAAGTTCAACAACTAAACAAGAATCCCAAATAGAAAAGACGATAAACTAAGAAAAACTCCCTAGACGATAGAATCCGGTGCTCTAGCTTCATAATCCGCACTCCAAGCAAGGTTACTAGTTGCTCATTGGTAGAGGAACGCCGCTCTCCACCTCCAAATCAGCCATGGCAGCAATAATGGTGAAGATGGAATGAGGGTTTGGATGTTAGGGATGGAGGAGAAGAGAGGAAAAATGAGTGAATGTGGTGTGTGTGTGTGTTTTTTTTTTAATGAGGTAGGAGGTTGATTAGGGACTAAAAGAGGCTAAACTTTCGGGCATTAGGTCATAGAAATTGGGTCATTTAAGTGTGAATTCGGGTTGGGCTTTTAAAAACACATGTGCAGAATTCTGCACGATTTGCCAGATCATTGCTGGATGCGCATCTAGCAACAATCCGGCAAAGCTGAAAACTGGTGCTTGCTGGAATTTCGCTTGTTGTTTCATTGCCAGATGCACATCTGGCAAAAATCCGGCAAAGGTCATAAAAGTGCGGTTTCTTCACCGTTTCGCTTCCAACTTGATTCTAGTTCGATCCCGGCCTTCTTCCACTTCAATCCTTGGATCTTTGGCTCCTAAAAACTTACAACTGCACTAAGATAAACATGTAAAACCTCAAGATATAATTAAACACTTAAAACATGAGAGAATTACACTAAAACCGATAAAAGGACCAAAATGCAATTGTGATCTCAATGCAACAATTATCATATCTAGAGGCCTAAAACACCTAATATAGGCTATAAAACATCATAAAACAAATCCAAATGCCTCTAGATAGCATGGTATAAACCGACTCGATCATTCTTAAACAACATAAGTACAATAACATCCATGAGTAACACAAATAAACAAAATACAATCAAAATATGAAGCTAATCTGTTGTTCAAGCTTCAGCAAAACCACAGGTACCTAATATGCAACTTTTGAAACCACACGTCATAAAAGTGAGATTAGGCCAAACCACAGGTACCTTTCCTTTATTTTACCCTATTAACTATCATTACCTATGTTATGACTTGTGAGAGTGTATATGCTTCAGAGTGTAAACACATTAGGAATTATTTAATATTAGAACTTGTGTAAACTTATCTATCATGATTATTTTCAGGAAAAAATTGAAGAGGAAACACACCAATGAGTTTGTGGACCACATATCTACTATGGCATACGTAAGATCTCAGTATTAATTATCTTCGATGTAGAAGCATTCCTGATTTATTATTTGAATTTGACTGGATTTTATTTCTTTAGAAGATAGCGGATTTTAATGTTTTAGTTGGCTGAATTTTAATTACTCGAAGTATTTCTATTTCATTATTTAGTCTCATTAGAAATGTGATTCATACTCTCTTGTCTGCAAGTATATGAGAGAATATATGTCCACCATATGTTTGATAAAATGCTCAATGACTTGTAGTATATATCCATCATATTTTAAGCTAAATTTCTGTTTTAGTCCCTATTAAATGTCTGTTTTGATTCATTTTGTAAATATCTGTTTTAATCCCTGTTGGTAAAATTCTGTTTCAGCCCCTGTTAAAATTCTTTTCCAGTCCCTGTTAAATTTCTGTTTCAGCCCCTGTTAAAAATCATGTCTTCCCTATTACTACTATAATTTTTTTTTGCCCCTCTTAATTTGATGTTGACAGATTAGGAATCTCTCTCTCTCTCTCTCTCTCTCTCTCTCTCTCTCTTTCTGTCCTCTTGAGTGTGCTCTTTTGGATCTTTTACAAATTATAAAATAGCTAGAATCAAGTATCAAGATCCCTCTATTAAATTGCTGGTGTTTGCTACTCCTACATGTACATGTATGAAGATGTTGCAATGGAGTGAGTGCTCAATGTACAATACGGTAGATGAACAGGCAACTGTAGCTCTGATAAATGGACTCACCCCACATAGGGATCAAATTGAGGTTTCTCTATGTCCCATTAATCATAGGGCCCCTTTTTCCAATTAAGACTTGACACATTGCAAAATTGATATTTACAGTCCCAATAATTGTACGTTTGTATTATCAAAGTAGATAACCCGAGAAAACTCCATATTTGCAATCATAATTCATGCTAAGGAGGACAATTCTCTCTCTCTCTCTCTTAAAGTTCAATTTTGGTCTTTCAAGTTTGTCAATTCTGTTTTACTCTTGCAAGTTTTCAAAAAAGTTCTATTTTACTCTTTCCATTAAAGAAAGGGAGAAACTAATTTTAATTTCCTAAAAATTTTATTTTTTACATTAGGGTCCTTTTACTATTATGAGATTATCAATTACTTTTTTGTACTCCTATATGGCGGTGAGAGTAAAGAAATTGGAAAAGTGAAAAGAGCAAATAGAGCTAGCTGAGGCCACCGAATCGAGTCACAGCCTCCTTCACCGCTCGAACCAAGCAAAAGTATTGATTTCAGTTTTGGAGCTACGCTTGTCCTCCGCAACGCTTAATGTAAAAAAATAAAATTTATGGAGTTAAAGTGTACTTTTGGTCCCATAATTTTAGCAAAGGTTTCAATTTGGTCCCATAACTTTTTGTTGCAATTTTAGTCCCATAACTTTGGTGAAGGTCTCAATTCGGTCCCATAACTTTTTTTAATGTAATTTTGGTTTTATAAGTTTTGAAAACGTCTCACCGTTGGTCCCAAGCTGATTTCCATTTATTATATGCCGTTAAAAATGATCTGACATACTGAGTTGGATGATGACGTGACAAATATAGGTGAAGTTATGAGATGGATGAAAATCAACTTGGAATCAACGATGGGACGTTTTCAGAAGTTATGGGACCAAAATTGCAACAAAAAGATTATGGGACCAAGTTGAGATCTTTGCCAAAGTTATGGGACCAAAATTGCAATAAAAAAGTTATAGGACCAAATTGAAACCTTTGCCAAAGTTATGAGATCAAAAGTGAATCGAACACACGACCTTGTGGGTTATGGGTGGACTCCTTACCAACTGGGACAATCTTTGTTGACTCTTTTTTGTTTCTTTTGTTGTTTCGTACTCTACGGTTAGAAGACTTGCTTTTAGTTTTGTTTTTTCAAATAAAACCAAGAGTAAATAGATAATTTGGTTACTAAAAATAAATGAATTGAGAATCTTGTTCTGTGTCTGGCGAGTTCATCAAGGAGCTCCTTGAGTGCACCCACTTGAAAAATCTCTACAAAGGCCGAGCATTACACGCTCTTATTATCAAAAGCCCTTCGCATTCTTGTCTCTTCCTCGCCAATAGCCTCGTCAATTTCTACGTCAAGTGCGGCCACTTGTCCACGACCATCCTTGTGTTCAACAAAATCACCAACAAGGACGTCGTCTCATGGAATTGCCTCATCAATGGCTACTCGCTGCAAGGCCACTCTGGCTCTTCCTTCATCATGGAGCTCTTTCGCCGCATGAGGGCAGAGAACACATACCCTAATCCCCGCACTTTCACCAGCGTCTTCACCGCCGCTTCCAATATCTCCAACATTTCCTGCGGCCGGCAAGGGCATGCTGTCGCTATTAAGACCACAAGTTTTCACAATGTGTTCGTTGGAAACTCGCTTATGAATATGTATTGTAAAACGGGGTTTGTGGGTGAGGCACGCAAAGTGTTTGATAGAATGCCTGAGAGGAATTCGGTTTCTTGGAATACAATGATATCTGGGTATGCTACGCAAGAGCTGGCTGAAGAGCCTTTGGAGCTTTTTGAGTCCATGTGTCGTGAAACAGAGAGCGTGAACGAGTTCATGTTCACTAGTGTTCTGAGTGCATTGACACTTCCTCAATTTGTTGACACCGATAAGCAAATCCATTCTCTTTCCACTAAAAATGGGTTGTTGTCAATTACCGCTGTGGGAAATGCTCTTGTAACAATGTATGCAAAGTGTGGAAACTTGGATGATGCACTTAGTACATTTTACATGTCGGGGAATAAAAATTCAAGAACATGGTCGGCCATGATTACTGGTTATGCACAAAGTGGGGATTCAGATAAGGCGTTGAAGTTGTTTCAGAATATGCATCTCTCTGGAGTCATGCTTAGTGAATTTACTCTTGTCGGGGTCATCAATGCTTGCAGTGACCTCTGTACTATTGTAGAAGGAAAACAAATGCATAGTTATTCGTTGAAGTTGGGTTATGAATCACACATGTATATTTTGACAGCTTTAGTGGACATGTATGCAAAATGTGGCAGTCTAGCTGATGCTCGTAAAGGTTTTGATTATCTACAGCAACCCGACATCGTTCTTTGGACATCTATCATTACTGGGTATGCACAAAATGGGGATAGTGAAGGTGCTTTAAATCTATACTGTAAAATGCAAAACGGAGGGAGTTATTCCTGTTGTGAATATTTGTATTAATTAGGATATCAATTAGGAGTTGATTAGGAATTGATTTTATAGCAATTAGGGATTGATTGTAGCTGAATATTTATTCTCATTTATCTTGTTCCTAGAATAGATTGAAAACTCTTGTATAAATAACCTATCTTTTTCATGAATAAGACACACAAGTTTCTCTCATTCTTCATGGTATCAGAGCTTACTCTGATTCTCTAGTAGGATTTTTTTTTTCCTCTGAGGCTGTGTTTCATTCCATCCATAAGTTTTACTGTTCTTTTTCTATGGCTGTGTGTCATTCCAGCCCTCTTTTTCATTAGGGTTTTACCCTAGCCGCCACTGTTACTGCAAAGACTTCGTCGTCGGAGTCTTCTTGGAACACGCGCCCCACCACCGTGCTCAACGGCTTCCGATCATCAAAACCCACCTTCCGTCCTCACCGTCCGCCGCCGAACGCGCCTCCACACATCGCTCGACAGTCCGCCGGAAATTTCACGCGCCGACGCGTGACGCCGTTTACGGCACCTCTTCCGCTGTTCTCGACGCCGTCGTGCTCGCGGGGTCACTCTTGCGCCGTTTTCAGGGTCAGCTTCTCATTATCTCTCACTTTTGGTAACCTCTTTTCCTAATGGCCTCTTTTAATGTGCTTGATTCCATGTCCAGTACTTTCTCCACTGCCATCAGTGGGTCCCCTGTCATCACTACTGAAAAATTGCGTGGGGCATCTAATTATAAGTCCTGGGCCGCCTCAGTTCGCCTATGGTTCAAGGGTCAAGGATACCTAGATCACTTAACCTTGAGTGAGACTGAAATTGCTGATGAGGATAGACCTAAGTGGGTAAAGGTTGATGCTTAGCTCTGTTCTTTACTATGGCATTCTCTTGATCCTAAATTATTGTCTATGTATCAGGCATATGAAACATGTTATAATGTTTGGAATAAGGCTGCATCAGTTTATGGTAATAAATATTCAGCTACAATCAATCCCTAATTGCTATACAATCAATTCCTAATCAACTCCTAATTGATATCCTGATTAATACAAATATTCACAACTGGTAATGTAACTGCTTGCCTTGCCCGTTCTCATGACATTGGACCATGGGTTCTTGACTCGGGTGCCTCCGAACATATCTCTGGTAAAAAAAATTTGTTTACCCACCTTTCTAGATCCTCTACTCTTCCTTTCATTACTATAGCCAATGGTTGTAAAACTGCCACTACAGGGATTGGTCAAGCCCAAATTCTTCCTTCATTGTCTGTTGATTCTGTTCTTTATGTTCCTGAATCTCCTTTCAATCTTCTCTCTGTTAGCAAATTAACTCGTTCTCACAATTGTTCCATTACCTTTGCTAACCGTTGTGTTTCTATCCAGGATCGGAGTACGGGTCGGATGATTGGCATAGGGCGTGAGTCAGAAGGCTTGTACCATCTTTCACCTGTTACATCTCCTGTTGCATGCGCAT
>QANZ01050027.1:53145-69244 GCA_003254925.1 Chamaecrista fasciculata | reverse complement strand
AGTAAATATTTTTTTTTGGTAAAAAAGTAAATGAATCTTGTTCTAGTATATACATTTTAGACCTTTAAAATTGTAAAGATAATATAATATAGTCCTCTAATTTTTTTGTAGGAATTAATTTGTAGGGACAAAGAGATTATGGGACCAAAAGTGATATGAGTCCAAATCTGCAAAATTTTGCAAAGATATGGGACCAAAAGTGCAATAAAAAAGTTATGGGACCAAATTGAAACCTGAATAAAAGTGATGGGACCAAAAGTGCACTTTGACCATTTTTTTAGGAATTAATTTGTAGGGACAAAGAGATTAAAATATATAAATGACATGGTTATTAAGTAGGCCAAAATTTCAAATTGGTCCTTATGTAAGGGGTAGATTTTAAGTTGGTCCTTCATGTTTCATTTTTTTCAGTTAATCTTACATAGTTTATAATTTCTCAAATCGGTCCCGAAATTGACTATCGAATTTCTTTTAAAAAACCTATTATTTAGTCTTTAAATTTATAATAAGTTAAATAATTTGTTTATAAATTATCAAAATATACGATTTGATCTTTGAAATAGTTTAATTGTCAACAATTTGATCCTTAGTAATGATTTAGTCTCTAGACTTGAACTAATTTTACACTTTTCGATCTCTAAATTTATACTAAATTAATACTTTTTTGTCAATGAATATGTACAGAATTTTTATTTTTTGGTCTCTAAATTTGACCAAAGAAGTAAATCGTTCGTTATTATAATAATTTATTAACTGAGTTGTATATTTTTAATTAGGGTAAATTACACAAAAAAGCTCTGTGGTTTGACCTATTTTCAGATAGGGTAACCGTGATTTAAAAAGTGTCAAATAAGGGCTTGTGGTTTGCTTCGTTAACAAAACGGGTCATGAGGAATATTTCCGTTCAAATTTTGGCTAAAATATTATTTTCAACTTCTGCGTTGCTCCAATCCGCATCTTCGACAGAGTGTGTCAAAGTAGAGCAAGACAAGCTTCCAATGTCGTTGCTTACGCTGCCACCAGCATCATCGGGTAGCGGAGATGGCCGAATGTTCAACTTGATAGGAGAAAACATCATCTGAATATGCTTTAGGGTTCATACTCAATGTAAGTTTTAGATTCAGTAAGAGGAAGGGGATGAGAGAAAGAGAGATTGAAGGGTGAAATTTCATTTATTACTATGAATTTTTTTTTCTGCGTCAAAGTCCTCTCGTACAAATAGGGAGTCAAACGCATAAAAATTAATAATTAGGGTCTTAAAATAGTATTTTAGTTGAAATTTTCGTTAAATTTTGAACGGAAATATTCCTCGTGACCATTTTTGTTAACGGAGCAAACCACAGACCCTTTTATGTAATTTACCCTTTTAATTATTCAAAAACTAACTAATTAATTCAGTACAAATTTAAGGACTTAATAATAAATTTTCTCAAGTGGTTTAGACATTTGTTCAATCATTTATACGCCGAAATTTCCGAAGACAAAAAAGTCAAAGTGTACTTTTTGTCCTAAAACTTTTGTTCAGTTTTAATTTGGTCCCATAACTTTTATTATTGCACTTTTGGTCCTATATCTTTGGCTTAGGTTGAAGATTTGGTCTCATATATTTTGATTATCATGTAAAATTATCCTATACCTTTGCAAAAAGTTTCACCGTTAGTCCCATCTAACCTGAATATATGAGACTAATTTTGCACCTAACTCAAAGATATGATACTAATTCTACAACCTGATCAAAAGATATGAGACCAATTTTGCAACTTAACCCAAATATATGAAACTAAAAGCGCAATACGGGACCAAATCTGCGATTTGAGCAAAAGATATGGAACCAAAAGTGAAAAAAAACGTTATGAGACCAAATTGAGACCTAGATAAAAGTTATGGGACTAAAAATGCACTTTTAAAAAAAACCTACGCCCAAATCACATTGAAGCCTCCAAGCTTTGGAAATTGAATCCTCTGAATTGGGATCCTCTAAAGTTCTCTGGATTTGGAAAAATCCTGGCCACCAATTTATGCGTTTTGTAATGATTTATGATTATGAAGGAAATCCAAACGGAGAGAATTTACAGGGGAGCCAATTACAGAGGAAGCTTTGTCTGCCTCCTTCTCTCTCAAATGCAAACTGGGAATTAGTTGATGCAGCTTTCTCATGCCTCTGGCGAGTTCTTAAAGGAGCTCCTTGAGTGCACCCACTTTAAAAATCTCTACAAAGGCCGAGAATTACACGCTCAGATTATCAAAAGCCCTTCCCATTCTTGTCTCTTCCTCGCTAATAGCCTCGTAAATTTCTATGCCAAATGCGGCCAATTGTCCACGGCCAACCTTGTGTTCAACAAGATCGCCAACAAGGACGTCGTCTCATGGAACTGCCTCATCATTGGCTACTCGCAGCAAGGCCACTCTGGCTCTTCCTTCGTCATGGACCTCTTTCGCCGTATGATGGCAGAGAACACATACCCTGATCGCTACACTTTCACCGGCGTCTTCAACGCCGCTTCCAATGTCTCCGACATTTCCGGCGGCCGGCAAGGGCATGCGGTCGCTATTAAGACCGCCAGTTTTCACAATATGTTCATTGGAAGCTCGCTTTTGAAGATGTATTGTAAAACTGGGTTAGTGGATGAGGCCCGCAAGGTGTTTGATAGAATGCCCGAGAGGGATTTGATTTCATGGAATACAATGATATCTGGGTATGCTACACAAGAGCTGGCTGAAGAGGCTTTGGAGCTTTTTGAATCCATGTGTCGTGAAACAGAGGGCGGGAATGAGTTCGCGTTCACTAGTGTTCTGAGTGCATTGACACTTCCTCAATTTGTTGACTCTGGTAAGCAAATTCATTCTCTTGCCACTAAAAATGGGATGTTGTCAATTACCGCTGTGGGAAATGCTCTGGTATCAATGTATTGTAAAACAGGGTCTGTGGGTGAGGCCCGCCAGGTGTTTGATAGAATGCCCGAGAGGGATTCAATTTCTTGGAATACAATGATATCTGGGTATGCTACACAAGAGCTGGCTGAAGAGGCTTTGGAGCTTTTTGAATCCATGTGTCGTCTAATAGAGGGCGTGGACGAGTTCGTGTTCCCTAGTGTTCTGAGTGCATTGACACTTCCTCAATTTGTTGACTCTGGTAAGCAAATTCATTCACTTGCCACTAAAAATGGGATGTTGTCAATTAGCGCTGTGGGAACTGCTCTGGTATCAATGTATTGTAAAACAGGGTCTGTGGGTGAGGCCCGCAAGGTGTTTGATAGAATGCCCGAGAGGGATTCAATTTCTTGGCATACAATGATATCTGGTTATGTTATGCAAGAGCTGGCTGAAGAGGCTTTGGAGCTTTTTAAATCCATGCATCGTGAAACAGAAGGCGTGAATGAGTTTGTATTCACTAAAGTTCTGAGTGCATTGACACTTCCTCAGTTTGTTGACACTGGTAAGCAAATTCATTCTCTCGCCACTAAAAAAGGGATGTTGTCAGGTACCGCCATGGGATATGCTCTTGTAACAATGTATGCAAAGTGTGGAAACTTGGATGATGCAGTAAGTACATTTTACATGTCGGGGAATAGAAATTCAATAACATGGTCGGCCATGATTAATGGTTATGCACAAAGTGGGGATTCAGATAAGGCGTTGAAGTTGTTTCAGAATATGCATCTCTCTGGAGTAATGCCTTGTGAATTTACTCTTGTCGGGGTTATCAATGCTTGCAGTGACCTTTTTACTATTGTAGAAGGAAAACAAATGCATAGTTATTCGTTGAAGTTGGGTTATGAATCGAACATGTATATTTTGACAGCTTTAGTCGACATGTATGCAAAATGTGGCAGTATAGATGATGCTCGTAAAGGTTTTGATTATCTACAGCAACCTGACATCGTTCTTTGGACATCTATCATTACTGGATATGCATGGAATGGGGATTTAGAAGGTGCTTTAAATCTATACTGTAAAATGGAAACGGAGGGAGTTATTGCCAATGAGCTTATTATGGAAAGTGTCCTAAGAGCCTGTTCAAGCCTAGCTACTTTAGATCAGGGAATGCAAATCCATGCTCGGATTATCAAGTACGGTTTTGGCTTAGAAGCCCCAATTGGAAGTGTTCTTTCTGCTATGTACACAAAGTGTGGAAATTTGGATGATGGGTACCTTGTTTTTCGTAAAATGCCTTCTAGAGATGTAATTTCATGGAATTTGATGATATCAGGACTTTCTCAAAATTGTCATGGGAAGGAAGCCTTGCAGTTGTTTGAGGAGATGTGTTCGGAGGGTATAAAACCAGATCCTGTCACTTTTTTGAAGCTTCTCTCTACTTGTAGTCATATGGGACTAGTGCAGAGAGGGTGGGATTATTTCAAAATGATGTCAGATGAGTTTGGCATTGTTCCCACAGTAGAGCATTATAGTTGCATGGTTGATATCTTGAGCCGTGCTGGTAAACTCAATGAAGCCAAAGAGTTCATCGAATCAGCAAAGATTGATCATCGTTTGTCTTTGTGGCGCATATTATTAGGGGCCTGTAGGAACTATCATAACTATGATCTTGGTGCCTATGCTGGAGAGAAACTAATGGAGTTAGGCGCAACAGAGTCATCGACTTATGTATTGTTATGGAGTATATATGCAGCCTTGGGCAAGTGGGAAGATGTAGACCGTGTGAAGAGGACAATGAAAGCCCAAGGGGTGAGTAAAGAACCTGGTTGTAGCTGGATTGAGTTAAAGAGTTTAATTCATGTGTTTCTTGTTGGAGACCAGATGCATCCACAAATAGATGAAATAAGATTGGAGTTACAACTTTTGACCAAATTGATGAAGGATGAAGGATATATCGACCTTGTGGGGAATCACTATATCTAACCACCAGAGATGATTTGAGAGGTATTATAGATTAGAGTTCCTACTATTTGGCTCCCTACTTTTCTTAATCATTTGACTAATTTTTCATTTGTTTTATGGATTTGGATATTTCAATTTCTTGATAAATGAGGTGAATTTTTTATTCTCTAACTTAACTTCTTATTCTTGAAAATATACTTGAAGTTATCCTCTAGAGTGGATGGTTCCTCTTTCATATTGTTCAGGTGGTTACTGCTCCTTTCGACTAGTGTCAAAATTTGGGTGTCATTTTGTAGGAACTAGAACATGACTCGTGGGTTATTTTTGGGATAAAAAAATTAATAAAGAAACTGCAGAACTTCCTTTCTATCCATGGTTATAATTTGTTGGAGATAAGGAGAGATCTCATCTTCATTTGCTTACATGGTGTCGACAAGGATTTTAAAATATTTAATATTTGATATGGTCTATGAGGTAATAATTAGTGAGTTGGTGCCTTCCAAATGCAATTTCATTGTGCATAATGAGTTCCTTTTGTAAATCAAAATGATTTTTCACTCGTTTGGTCTTATTCTTATCACGCCAGCTGTATTGCACTTTTAATTCAAACTGATAAAATCATGCCATATGATATGAGATTATGATGCACTGACTATAAGAGTAGATGATTTGGTGCTACATCATCTTTAATGGTCAGAGATAAATAGTTCATGGAATCAACCATAAAATATTTGTGAAGCTTGTGGAATTTTTTTGCGACAAATGAAAGGGCCTCCAATTCCCATAGGCAAGATATCAGGTTCGAATCTTGATTGAGACACTTTTGTTGGAAGAGCTTACTTCATTATATTGAGCCTAGTTAGGCTATTGTCCCATAAAATATATTTCCACCAAAGGGTGGACTTGTCAAGAGATATGTTTATCACTGAAAAATACTAGTGTTTAAGGATCTATTTAATTTACATTCTTATTATGTATCAACATCTATTTAATGCACTAACTAAATATTTCAACTTTTGTAGAAGAAATATAAGTGGATCCCTGAACATGTGCAGCTTATTGAGAAAAATTGGAAGGGGAAGGCTGCCAAATCATATGTAACTAAGATGCATAATGTGAGAGAAAACTTAAAGAAGGGGTAAGAAGCCCATTTGGATTAAAAAGGAATTGTTAGAAATTATGATACAAAAATGGGACTCTAATGAATACAAGAAGAAGAAAGAGCAAGCGAAGAGGAATAGGGCTTCTAGTAAGGGAGGCACAATTAATACGGGTGGCTCTATTCCATTTTCTGAGCATAGAATAAGGCTTGTAAGAACATTTTATTTTAATCTTATTGATTTTGTATTGCTTTGTTTATAAAATATTAATAAAAACTTTTTATTATATATGTAGTCAAAGGAGATGGGGTCAAACTTAAAGCCTAACTACGCACCCATAAGAGGAAAAACACCGATGAGTTTGTGGATCACAGATCTGACTGGATTAGAAGCATTCTTGTTTCATTATCTAAATTTGACTGGATTTTATTTCTTTAGATGATAGCTGGATTTTAATGTTTTAGTTGGCTGAATTTTAATTATGGGAAGTATTTCTATTTCATTATTTAGTCTCATTAGAAATGGGATTCTTACTGTCTTGTCTGCAAGTATATACTTCTGTTTTAATACTTGTTGTTAAAATTCTGTTTCAGTCCCTGTTAAAAATCATGTATTCCCTATTACTACTATAATTTTTGTTTTGCCCCTCTTAATTTGATGTTGAAAGATTAGGAATCTCTCTCTCTCTCTCGGTCCTCTTGAGTGTGCTCTTTTGGATCGTTTACAAATTATAAAATAGCTAGAATCAAGTATCAAGAGTGAGTGCTACTCCTGCATGTACATGTATGAAAATGTTGCAATGGAGTGAGTGCTCAAATACAATACTGTAGTTGTAGTAGTAGTAGACTAGTAGTAGTTGTTGTATGGATGGATCTGATCACATCTCAGACACCACACACACGAGTCATACCTATATAGGTGAGTTGCTAATGTGCTCTTGCCAAGTGCAGTAGATGAACAGGCAGCTGTAACTCTAATAAATGGACTCACCCATTAATCATAGGGCCCCTTTTTCCAATTAAGGCTTGACACATTGCAAAATTGATATTTAAAGTCCCAATAATTGTATGTTTGTATAATCAAAATAGATAACCCGAGAAGACTCCATATTTGCAATCATAATTCGGGCTAAGGAGGGCAATCCTGTAAATAACTCGACATTCTCTTTCTATCTCTCTGTGCTTCAATTATTAAATCTTGTTGAGGTTGGTATTATTACTTTCTTTTTCTTTTAAAGTATTTGAGCTTTTGAGTTATGATAGGTGATACATCACTATTTGGGCGTACGCCTAAACGGCCCTCGCACCGGGCCTCTTCCCCCCTTCACACCCTGCAAAGCGCGCTCGAACCAATCAAGTGCCCTCCGTACAGTTAGGGGCGCCCCCCTCCACCCAGGAATGGGCGCCCGACTACCTCGCTCCGCACAGTTAAGGGCGTCCCCCCTCCACCCAGGAGGGGGCGCCCCGACTACCTTACTCCGCACAGTTAGGGGCGCCCCCCTTCACCCAGGAGGGGGCGCCCGCCTCCAGCTTAACACTTAGTCACCCACGACTACCTCGCTCNCCTTTTTCCAATTAAGGC
The DNA here is from genome assembly GCA_003254925.1 of Chamaecrista fasciculata. Taxonomy (NCBI): domain Eukaryota; kingdom Viridiplantae; phylum Streptophyta; class Magnoliopsida; order Fabales; family Fabaceae; genus Chamaecrista; species Chamaecrista fasciculata. Next base: position 61,724 of record QANZ01050027.1, on the reverse strand, counting down.
TTGACACATTGCAAAATTGATATTTAAAGTCCCAATAATTGTATGTTTGTATAATCAAAATAGATAACCCGAGAAGACTCCATATTTGCAATCATAATTCGGGCTAAGGAGGGCAATCCTGTAAATAACTCGACATTCTCTTTCTATCTCTCTGTGCTTCAATTATTAAATCTTGTTGAGGTTGGTATTATTACTTTCTTTTTCTTTTAAAGTATTTGAGCTTTTGAGTTATGATAGGTATTTCATTTTTCTTTTTCTTCATTTTATCATCTTGAGACTTATATAATATTTCATTTGGTTTGGAATAGGTATTTCATTTAGTTATAATATGATAAGTATTTCATTTTTATTATACTTATATCTTATATTTGAAATGGTTGTTATATTATTGTAATATATCTTCTTATACTTATCTAGTTTTTATTCCAGACTAAATATAATAGACTTAGAGCTATTAGAATATCTCTAGAAGATTCATGTAATGATATTGATGAGATATCTCGAGATAATGCGTGTTGGATTGAGGCAGTGGGTGGTAGGAATAAGAAAGGAAGAATATTTGGTGTAGGCTCAGAGACAAAGACCATTCAAAGCAGTTCTAGTAGGACTTCAAATGAATCATCGCTTCATCCTAAATATCAACATGAGTTGCAGCGTTGTTTATCAAGTTATATTGAAGTAGCTAATAAAGAAAAGGAACTACTACAAAGGGAGTTGGCTAAAAAAGATGAACAACTGGCTAAAATGGATGAACACATACAAATGGCTCTAAAGAATTATGATGCCCAATTCAAAGCTTTGAAGTCAAGATTAAATGGTCATCCAACTCCTATTAATCCAAATGATGAAGACCAACAAGACATTGATGATGAAGATGATTGAGGGAATGGTATTTTTTACTATTTCTAATTAGCATCAAACTACTTTTTGGATATAGACTTTATTTGTTATTTTGATTGGTCTCAAAGTTGCCCTAGATGCTGGTTGTACTGCTCTTGTGTTAGAAACAGATTTCATGATTGCTTTCAACTTGTTGCACTCGCCTGATCTTTATCCTACCCACCCTTACAAAGCTCTTATTGATTTATGCCGGTTAAGAATCGCAATGTGCCCAGTTCCAGATCTTGCATGTGCTTATAGAAGGGAACTCAATAGCTGATCAACTTGCTAAACATGTAGACCAGAAGTGTCTTAATTTTGTTGTTTTTGATGTAATGCCTTTGTTTATTTCTTTGTCTGTTTTGGCTGATTGTGTTGGAAAAAAAAATCACCCAGAAAGAAAGGCATAGGTTGATGTATTTGTGGACCTTTTTTGTTTTTTGTTACAAAACGAGGCGAACATTTTTTGTTTTAATCTATGTCCCCTTTTGAAGGAAAAAGAGATCATGTATTTAACTTTTATTATATATATATGATTTTTATGTATTTTGTTTGTTATTGGTTGATTAGAAAATAGCAAAATAGAAACTACAAAATGGAAACCAGAGAAATTAAAAAAAAATCCATTTGTGCCGGAATCAATATCAAAGAAAGTCTGTAAGATAGAATCAATATGAAAAGAAGCATGTGATTGAATTGTGACAAAGTGCATCTGTCACAAATTTGTGGAGGACAATCCGTCACCATGTCCATCACTAACTAGTGACGGATAGTTCGTCAGAATATTTGTCACCAATATTTGACAAAATGTCCATCACAAATTCCGTCTATAATTTCTAAGGGGCAACTTCCGTAAAAAAAAGTGTGACAAAACATTTCGTTAGAAATCCGTCAGTATCCAGTGACGGATTCAAATTTCCTTCAGAAACAATTTGTGATGGAGCAAAATGTGATGGAATACGTTCTGTCATAAGTCCCGTCACTGATCTTGATTAGTGACGAAATTTTCATCATTTCCATCACAAATAGGTGATTTTCTTGTAGTGAATTCACAACAGTTTCTTAGAAAATTACCTATTGTGTGAGAAAACGATACCAAATCAGAAGTGGAAGAAGAAAATGGACCAAACATAATGACAGGGTAGGAAGATGGAGCAACAAATTGTATTATTGATTCTTTCATCAGGTTAATCTACTTATGAACATAACAAGTGACAATTATGTTACCAATAAGAAAAAAGAACAAATGACAATTAAATAGTTAAACATAGAAACATAAAAGTCTCTAAAAGGTATGTGTAAATGACATAAATGATAGAGCACCTCACCGCGCCTTGTAGTGTCAGCCAGAACTCCTAGTGCCTCACCATTTGGAAGAACAGCTAACACCCATGGATGTGATTGGTACAAGGATATAGTTCCATGTGAAAACCTTTTGATATTTTGATTAATAAGTGCTTGGATATATATATATCGGGAGCCCAAGGTATCTTCCGGTCCGATAAGTTAGGGACTAACCCTCTACGGATGTGAGCTTGATTTAAAGGTTTGTCGCTGGCTAATTGGTTGCTGCATACACAAGGTGGAATTCGAACCCCCGACACTTGCTTAAGCGATCTAGTGAGCTGACCACTAGACCAACCAATCATGGTTAATTCCTGGATATACTTATTTTTAGAAACAAAAGAAAAGAATAAAAAAAAACTCTAGAATGACTCACTCACTTCCATGTTCTCTCGAGCTGTCCACTAACTTCTTCAGTTCCATAAAGAGAGATACCTAAAGGCAGCTGGATTATTCAATCAATTTGTTAATATAATTAAAATGACATATGAAGCATATTATAAAAACAAAGAACGTACCTAAAAAAAATTATATATATAGGAAGTAAAGTAGCATAAGTTAACCAACTTAAATAAAATAACAACAATGAGATCTGATGCCAGAAATAGAGAAATAACTGACCGCAAGTTTAACAACTTGTTGCCCCTGAAGGCATTCAAAAGTAGGGATATATGAAGGAACCTTGTCAATTGAGATCTTCGTCTCTCTATCTTTGCTATTAACAAAAGAAATACTTGGAAATGTTTCATGTTTGTCATTTTCAGAACAATCATATCGGAAGACTCCGTCTTCAAAAATAGGCTTAAAAATCATATTCACTGAGTTGACATTGCTCGTCTGTCTATTGTAGTCAGCCATTTTAGATTTGAAGCTTCTAGAAAGAAGCTCCTGGCAAAAAACTCTTTGTTAGTCAGAATGCACTGATAAGTAATCGTAGAAGGGGGGTTGAATAGGATTTTGAAAAACTTTTTCAAAGTAAACTAAGATTACTTGAACAACTGATTCCTTATAAAAATTTGTTTCCTTCTCGTTAGGTTCCTTGACAAAGTTTTTATAAAAACCATTTCCTTAACTTGTAAATGCGGAAAATAAAGAGTTAAAGGTAGAGAAAATAGACCACAGATTCATAGTGGTTCAAGCCAAGAAACTAGTCCTTATAAAAGGCTTTTCTCCTTACTCTACGTCTACTCCCCAAGTACAAAGCAAAGGAATTTTATATTATGTGGGAAAAACTAACTAATACAATAGAAACAACCTTAGACTAGGATCACCCCAAAGGTTTTATAATTTTTCTTTTACAGTTCCCCACAAATCCTCTTGGGTAGCAATAAGGTACCTATACACACATCACACAATGCAACGACTCTTGGATAACCTCTAAGGTTTTACAACAAAATGAGGAAGGCTACCTACCACCACTTAAGGCACAACAAATGTAAGATTGCACACAGCAGTATTGTTCACGAAAGCTTTGATAATTTATGTGTCTTTGAGTATTTGAATTCTTCTTCCATATATACTATTGATGCACAAGGTAGCTCGTTTAGGAAATGACTAGAATTAATGCTCCAACGACTAATGCTCTTCAATTCTCCATTGAATGTCTTTCCAAATAAAGCTCTAAGCATATCTGATATCTTTTTATAGAAGAATTGCTGAGTAGACGAATTGATTGAGAGTTGACTCATATTCTGATTCCTCAACNATTGTTGAGTAGACAAATTGATTGAGAGTTGACACATATTTCTGATTCCTCAGCTATCGGTAGATAGATTTTAAAATGTTTCTTTATTTAGATCCTTGCACAAAATAGAATTAATGTATTAGGAAACTTATCTCATTTGAGTTATTGCAATAATATCAATCAGACTAATGTGCAGCATATGAATTAATCACTAAGATCATTATTTAGGATTATCACATTAAATATAAAATGTTTCTTTTTATATAAGGAATCTGAATTTAAGACTTGCAAATAACATGATCATTCCAAATCAACTTGCAACTAATGAATTTCATATATTTAGGTCATAATTTGAAATTAGAAGTCGCCATAAATAATAAAACACTTAATACAAAATTTTTGAAAATTATCAAAATAAAACAGTCAATAAAAAAAAACTAAAAATACAAAGGGGTTCTTTAGGTAATTTTCAAACAGTTCGCATTTTTAATACCAAATGACAATAATCCTTCATCATAGTGGTGACATTTTTTTGGGGGTGTACATTAGAGGTCACATATTTTTGTTTATTAACATGTTGATTTTGGTGATGATGATGATGATGAAAACAAATTCAGAGTGAGCAAGGTGGTGAAATTGGCATTGTGGTGCATGCTCGATGGTTTGAACCCCTCAGCAATTCCACAGCAGACAAATTGGCTATTGAAAGNACTTTAGCTTTGCAAACTTATATTATCTCCCCTTTTGAAATAATCATGAAGCATTCCAAAATATATATATATATATATAATGTTCTTACCTTAGGAATTTAGATTTCAATAAGGAGTCCTCGAGCATACATAATTCCCTTAAAATTTAGTCCAAGATTCTTTAATTGTTGAATCATCCATAAGGGTAAAGCACAACAACTTCCTTCATCATTCCTGATTCGGTTCCTCAAGGCTTGATTCCTGTTCGGCAATAGGTTCCTTCTACGATTCCTGCCTTGATCGGGTTTCTTATACAACGAAACATCTTAGGTACCCAACTTTCCTTGGGTCCTTTCGCTATTAATTCCCTTCAAGGATCCTTTTGGGACCCAAACTTGCTTAATCACTAGGAAAGGATTTCTAACTTTGCATTTAGCATTTATCATGCCACAATCATGAGCCAAATGACCTTTCTTTCTGCACCTGTAACAAGTTTTGTTGACAAAGGGTCTGGTTTCTTGTTTCCTTTTCATAGGAACTGATTGGACAGGGGATTCCTCATCAAGGTCATCATCACACCTGGTTCCTTCCTTAACAAAAGATTTTGCTACTTTCTTTTTCTTGTCATGGGGATCGTCATCAAATCCATCAAAGCCTATACTTGCTTTATCATAGAAACATTTCTGGGATCCAAGCATAAGATCAAGCTTTTTTCTACATCCCACAAAATTTTCAAGATCCTTCTTAAGGACTTCGTTCTGGTTCCTTAGGAACTAATTTTCTGTATTCAACTCATCATTCTTTTATTGGTTTTTTACCTCAATAATCTCAGCCTTTTCTCTTTGATTCTTTTCAAGACTCTTATACTTTTCTTCTAGCTCACACTTCTCCTTTATCAATTTTTCACATTCTTCAACTCCTTCTTTTCTCACTTCCTCACACTCTTTTCTCATTCTTTCTTTCTCATCCTCAAGACTCTTAATCTTTTCTTCCAATTCTTGTTTTTCTTTTCTCACTTTTTCATTTTCCTTATTCTTTTCTTTTCTCTCATTTGTGTCATTCTCCTCAAGGCTTTTTACTTTCTCTTCTAATTTAGCCTTTTCTTTTCTCATGATTTTATTTTTCTTTCTAATATCTAAATATGAATCAAGAATTTTCATTATATCATCAATACTAAAATCATTAAGATTATTAAAATCAGTGTCAACATCATTATCTTCAAATGTGGCTATGAAACAAAGATTCGCCAATTCTGTTTCCTAATCCGCTTCCTCGGCTAGGAGATACTCATCATCATCCCATGAGGATTCATCAACCATCGCCTTTTTTCTGCCAGTACATGTATTCAGTCCCATCAAAGTATGGAGGTCTGTTCAAAGAGGATGATCCATAATTGTTGTTGTTGTTCTGCATCTTGACTAGGATCTTTTCTCAAGGATGTTAATCCTACAAAATAAAGACACTAGCTCTAATACCAATTGTTAGTCAGAATGCACTGATAAGTAATCCTAGAAGGGAGGGTTGAATAGGATTTTGAAAAACTTTTTCGAAGTAAACTAAGATTACTTGAACAATTGATTCCTTATAAAAATATGCTTCCCTCTCGTTAGGTTCCTTGACAAAGTTTTTATAAAAACCGTTTCCTTAACTTGTAAATGCGGAAAATAAAGAGTTAAGGGTAGGGAAAGTACACCACAGATTTCTATTGGTTCAAGCAAAGATACTAGTCCTTATAAAAGGCTTTTCTCCTTACTCTACGTCCACTCTCCAAGCACAAAGCAAGAGAATTTTATATTATAAGAGAAAAACTAACCAATACAATGGAAACAACATAAGATTAGGATCACCCCAAAGGTTTTACAATTTTTCTTTTACAGTCCCCACAAATCCTCACAGGTAGCAATAAGGTTCCTATACACACCTCACACAATGCAACCACTATTGGATAACCTCTACAGTTTTACAACAGAATGAAGAAGGCTACCTACCACCACATAAGGAATGAAAATCAGAAGATGTAGAAAGGGTTTGGTTTTTCTCACAAAGAAATAGTTTCTCATTAAAAGATAATCCACACAGGATGATTACAACAAATATAAGATTTCACACAGCAGTATTGTTCACGAAAGCTTTGATAATTTCCGTGTCTTTGAGTATTTGAATTCTTCTTCCATGTATACTCTTGATGCACAAGGTAGCTCGTTTAGGAAATGATCAGAATTAATGCTCCAATGGCTAATGCTCTTCAATTCTCCATTGAATGTCTTTCCAAATAAAGCTCTAAGCATATCTGATATCTTTCTATAGAAGAATTGCTGAGTAGACGAATTGATTGAGAGTTAACTCATTTTGATTCCTCAGCTATCATTCAGAAAGGATCATTCCTAAAGTGCAACATATGAATTAATCACTAAGATCATTATTTAAGATTAGCGCATTAATTATAAAATATTTCCTTTTATATAAGGAATATGAATTTAAAACTTGCAAATCATCATATAATCATTCCATATCAACTTGCAACTAATGAATTTCATATATTTAAATCATAATTCGAAATTACAAGTCACCATAAATAATAAAACATTTAATACAAATTTTTTGTAATTTATCAAAACAAAACAGACTAAAAATACGAAGGGGTTCTTTAGACAATTTTCCAACACTCTCCATTCTGCAGACTAGAAAAATGTTCATGTGACAACCATGTGAGTTTTCAGAAAAATACTAAAATGTCTTTCATTTAGGTGTCTGATAATAAAGTTCAATCCAATCGAAATACTAGAAAATATTGATCAGAAAAATGCTTTAGTGTCAAAAATAATTGAATTATCTAAAAGCAGAATCAAATTAGTACATATCAATAGAAACGTAGAAGTTACACAGGAAATATACCAAAGCATGAGAAGGACAGGGCGAAGCAAATTCACATACGAAGAAAACTTTATAGTTATTTTTGTTTTTTGTTTTCAGTTTCTTTTGTTGTTTCGTACGCTATGGTTAGTGAAAACTACAAAGTTGGATTAGTGTAAATCTAACCTTGAGTTCACAATCTGATGGCAGTCTCCGAATATCTAGGGTCGTCGGGTCCTGCAAGTAAGAATGCACAGGGGTCTCCCAGCGATTCTTCTCCGATGCTCAAGTTAGAACAGAGATCAGAGAATAGGGATGAGTTGTATTTTTTTCAGAGTGAGATTCGTTACCTGAGAGTGTGTGTTCTCTCCCTATTTATCCTCCTTCCCTTTTGTCCCTTGTTGGTACGAGGTCCCAAAGGGACGTGAGGGGTATNTTTTTGTTAGAATGGAGATCAGAGAGTAGGAATAAGTTTCTTTTCTGAATGAGAGTCGTTACCGGAGAGTGTATACTTTTTCTGTATTTATCCTCCTTCCCCTTTGTCTCTTGTTGGTACGAGGTCCAAAAGGGACGTTAGGGGTATTTTTAGGAATGCACGGGGAGCAAGTTGATGTGTCCTACTGTTTTGACGTGTCAGCTATCACTGTTGGACTGCAGTGGGATGTCCAACCTTCCTTTTTGGGAGTCAGTGATAGCCAAGAGTGCTTTTCACCGTATCTCAGCGCGCAGGGGGCGTTTTAGTCTTTTTGCGTGTGCGTTTTTGTTCTACCGTACACAGTGGCTGATATGGCCTTGTCTGGTCACGTGGTTTCAAGGATCTTTGCATTTAATGCCAATATCTTGGCATTAAATGCTCGAGTGGGAGGGGACTTTCCTGGGTTGTCTCCTCGCCAGGTAGCGTTTGCATCTTNTGTATATCACTAGTCCCTCCAAAAGGTCCGAGGGGGGTGTCCCCGTCGTCGGCGTCCTAGGGGTGATTAACCTCGTTCTCCGAGGGGTGTATATCACTAGTCCCTCCAAAAGGTCCGAGGGGGGTGTCCCCGCCGTCGGCGTCCTAGGGGTGATTAACCTCGTTCTCCGAGGAGTGTATATCACTAGTCCCTCCAAAAGGTCCGAGGGGGGTGTCCCCG
>QANZ01050027.1:40204-53083 GCA_003254925.1 Chamaecrista fasciculata | reverse complement strand
AAAAAAAAAAAATTGCTTGATCCTCGTCTTCCAACGGCTGATGCGAGAGACGCAGCATATACTCGAATTAAGTATAATTTTGTTTTCTTGCGGCCGAAAGGCTCTTTGATTCCTCGAAAGAATATGTATTTGCCACAAATTGTTAAACTGTTGTTACCCATTCACCCCTTAATAGCCTAGAAACCAATGCTTTGCAACACAAGAATTTTAACCGTCTATAAATTAATCATATAAAGCTCTGGTTTTTCAATTAGAAAATTACATGCTCTGCTCACGAAACTGCTTCAGTCGTTTCCCGCGTTTTGTGATGATCATATTCTGCTGTGATTTTTTCTTTTTTCTTTTGTTCATTTTTTGTCCTCCTCGTGACTGTATTGTAGTCATAATCCAAAACGAAACTATAGCAATGTCAAAATTGAGATAGGATACAAATATATCCTACATCAATATCACAAACTACAGCCACAACACTATAGCAATGTCAAAATTGAGATAGGATACAAATATGCCTCTCCATTGAATCAAAGGAAGACCAGCTAAACAAAATCACATCAGTCACAACACTCGCACGAAGTAACCTCTCGAAATAACAGTAACCTTGGTTGAGAGAGCGAGCACTCTGAACTATTAATACACCGATATTAAAACTATAATCATTTCTCATTCAATATGTATTGTATTAATAAATTGTAAACAAATACTATATAATTTATTTGTCATACATTCAAGTCAACATTGGTGCTTCTTAAATTACGTATCCAAACATAGGAGGCGTCTTTCATGAATCAGAATGTATATGCCAAGATGAAAGCTTATCCCAAATCTTATTAGATACAAAGTTAGACATATTATAGCATTTATTAGCAGTAGTTTGCAGAACAACAATGTCTCAGTTACCTCAAAGACACCAAAAATGAAAATCAATCGGGCGGTAATTAAAGCCTCAAATCATCTTAGATACCAAAAATACGCTCAACACTAGCCCAAAATTTATTCAATCTAATCAGTACAAAAATGGCCTTGGACGTGTTTCACGTTTGCTTCTGTTTTATTTTTGCAAACAATTTTGTAAAAGAATTTTCAAAGATAGGGTGGAAATCGTTCAAATAATTCATCCTAGAAACAATTCTGTAATTTCAAAAACGAAAGAGTGTTTAGAGGACCATTCTGAATCAAGATATGATTTAAACCCAAAGCAGCAAATCGCAGAGAATGAAAACATCAAAGAACAAGCCAATTCAAGTTTATAGATTTGAGAACGTCTATAATGAATTCTTAAATCTATACATATGTGTAGTTATGTCCGGAACTGTCATGAAGACATCTATTAGAGCTATCATCGGTGCCAATATCTATATTGCTTTTTGAATCCACCTCCCAAAGGAACTGCGGATAACGGCATAGATGAACACTGTCACAGATCATGACTAAATATGTATAGATTTGAGATTCCATGATGATATTGTCTGATCAATAAACTTAATTTATTTACTTGCATTCATGATTTGCCGCTGTGGGTATAAATTAAATCTTCCAAACCCATGTTTTGGTCTTGTTTGAGATTTCAGAACTGTTGAATGAATTATCCAAACGAATTTTGACATTCTTCAACATTAATTTACAAAATCATCTTCAAAAACAAAAACAGAAACAAAACTATACAGGTCTCGTATTTTATTTTTTTCTTCTTTGAAGGAAAAAATCAAACTGAAACAGCGAAACACAAACACAGTACTGTTGATTTCCTTTCATGTGCTTCTTTAGCCCTGTGTCATATAGTAATTTACAAGAAAAAGGAAAATGCCCTAATTTTTTTTCCAAAAGAATTGAAATCTTACTCATAGATGTAAGCCACCTCCCAATTTGTCAGCACCGGAAACGTCGACGCCAGCGCGTTTGACGGAATCGAACAACGGTAAGACCATGAGTCGATAGTGAACGGGACGGGATTGCTCTTCAGGAAGGTCGATTTGAACTCCGGTGACGCCAATTTCTCGGAGACGGAAGCCTAGTTTCTCACCGACGCGAGAGGCGATCTTTGCGTCCCAAAATTGATGGGATCTGGGAAAGCGATTGAGCTTGGCGCGATATTGGGGAATGAATTCTTGCTCGGAAGATGAAGCCATGGCTACGATGGAGGATGTGGAGGTATTTGTGACCTGTGCTGTGATTTTCCGGCATGATAAAACTAGCCGCAGAAGGTGGTTTTGTTGATAGCACATTGTTTGCAATACTTAGAACATCACCTTCTCTCTGTTTCATACTTTCATTAGCAATACTGCAATAGCATTATTACATACTCAACTGCATATTCGCGTAAATTTGACTTCGCCTCCCAAGAAATGAGCAAGACAATTATAAGATCGGGTATCACAATTTTTATCATTATTTGGTTAACATTTCATATTGGTCCGTGAATATTTTTTTGTTGCGTTTTGATACTTAAAAAGTTTCTAATTTGTTTCATTCTAGTTTTGATTTCGTCTTATATTTATTATTTTCTTTGAAGTTAACCATTGACGTTGATGATTTCTCTTTGATATTGATATACATGCTAATAAGTGAGTTAGTTAAGAAAAAAAGAAAAAAAGAAAAAATTAATATGATAATTTCATTTTTGGTGAATGCTATGATAAGGGATTATCTTTGTCATTTTGATAATATAAGAGTAATATTCATTTTGATAGTATGGCCCAATCTTGCTCTTATCAAGAGAGTTGGAGAGTTGGTGGTGATTTCATGATGGATTGGATGCATGCAGCATGGCCTTTCTTCTGATGAGCTTGATGCATGTGTGAAGAAGTCTCTGATGCACCAATAAAAGAACTGAAGCTTGTTCCAACAACCTTCCACATTTCTCCAAACACCATGGTTTTTTTTTTCCAGATTTGAAACGAGAAATATATGATTATTTTTGTTTGTTTAACTATAAAATGAGATAGTCACTTTCAAGATTCAATTTTATTTTATTAGTTGATGACTTCAAAATACTCGTAAAAAAACCTGTAACTTTGAATTTATCACATTCAAACTTAAAACGAGAGATATTTTACTTATTCAATATTTTTATGACCAATTTGAGAAATTATATAAATATGTAAGATTAATTTGAAATAAATGAAATAGGTCAAAGTGTCAATTTGGTCTCATATCTTTTGTTAAGTTCCTAATTTAGTCTTGTATTTTTTGTTGTTGCACTTTTAGTCTCATCTTTGCAAAAGGTCTCAATTTGGTCTCATATCATTTTTGGTCACATATTTTCTTGTTAAGTTGCAAAATTGGTCCCAAATTTTTACAAAATGATCCATCATTAATTGATTCTTTTACAAAGATATGGGACTACTTATGCACCTAATTCAAATATATAAGACCAATTCTATAATTGACCCAAAGATATGGGACCAAATTTGCAACAAAGAAAAATATGAAATCAAATTGGGACCTTACCTAAATATATGGACAAAAAATGTAACAAAAAAGATATAGGACTAAATTGGGAATTGAGCAAAAGATATGGGAACAAATTGGCATTTTGGCCAATGAAATATAAGGGACCTATTCGAAGTTTTGGCCTTTATTACAATTGATGAAAGAACTTATTTGTCTCGCGAACAAAAAAAAAGTCCGAAACGAATGAAAAGAAGCATTTAAAGAAGGAAAACAAACCAAATTTGGTTTACAATTACATTTTCGTCCCTCCCCGTTCAGTTATTTTCGTCTTGGGACTTGAGGAAGGTGTTCGCATCGGACTGGCATGCATGACCCTGTTTGTAACTAGGGATCTCGGAGGAGATTGGGGAATTTGTCACTCTTACACTCTCCTAAATTAAATTCCTATTCTTTTTTATTTCCAATTTCCGATTGATCCGAATGGAAATCTTCGCACCTCGGCTCAACTTATCCTGGATATTGTTGCATATATTCATTTTTCAGTTTTCGTCCAGAACTATTGCAATCAGGTAACCCAATTTCATATTCTGCTCAGCTTTCTTTTTTTTAAAAAAAATAGTTCGCAAAGGATTAGTTTACGTTCTTCGGAAACCAGAAGATGCGATGATAAGTGGCCCTTAATTTTCAAATGAAAATTTCCTGTGATTTATGTTTAAGTATTGAAAATATTGTCTTTCTGCTTCCCTTTTAGGTATATATTGAATTTGGCATTGTTTGCTACATCAAATATCATTAATGTTTTGGCCAAAAACAAAATCTCATGATTGCAGAAGTCGTTGTTATGTCTATGGGTATAACTTATGGAAATCTAACTTCATTTTCATGATTTTTTTTTTGGAAAAAAATAAGTCCTGCTTTATTACCGAGCTACTGTATTGGAGTTGCTTTTAGATCTCTTGAGAAACGAATTTGAGAAATATTTTGAAAGAATCCCGTCTTAACCTTACGCTTATCTGTCTTTACCTCGAATTACTCAGGGAGATTTCTTAGTATATATAATGGAAATAGAAGAACATATGGACTACTGTTCATTTTTTGTGCAAGTCACCCGCCAGGAGTTGATTATTGTAATTTTTTTTCCCCTTCTTCAAACACCTTTTTTCTTTAACCTGGCAAAGTGTTTTTCCTACTTTATGCTGTAGGAAGGATATCGGGTTTCAACCGATACTTAACTGCCAGAATACTGTTCAAGGACGATACTTTCTTTCTGATGACAATGGTGAGCTTTTCTTTCAGTGATCACATCAATCCCTGTATAAAATTAATCTCTTGCGGTTTGTAGCATCACCAATATGTTCAGCAAGTTCATTGGATTTCATGCAAATAATGTGTTTGGTTGCTTATGAGTTATGAGATATGATCGATCCTTTTTTTCATTAAACATCAGCTATTTTCTTTATGCATGAGATTAAGTCAATTTTTTAATGCAAAAGAGAATTATATTTTTTAGTATCAAACTATTGTTTGAGCTTGTCTTTGCCAACCTTACATTAGATTGATAAGCAGGATGTCATTTGGTTGATGGATGTGCCATGATCTCTATGTTGCCATTTAATTCCTTTTTATATGTCATTTTTGCTCATCTGCTGCTGCAAATAGAGATCTTAAGTTCTTAACCAGATTTCAACTTGGGTTTCTTTGTCTAGTTTCTGTCTTCAACAACAACATGAGACTTCTTTTTTCCAATCATCTGATTGTGTCTTGCATGGCATGCACTGCTGTCCTGCCACAACTGATTTTTGCATTTGTAGGTTATGTGTGTGATGCTCTATCTGTCGATTCACAGTCCCGCTGCTGCCCTGAAGTTGGGGAGAAATTCTCTTGTCAGTGAGTTCTTCCCTAGTCATGTTGCAAACTTCTTGCTTAGTTGAAAATTATTGAAACATCCAATAAATACCTTTGATATTATTTGCAGTGGATGCAATCATCTTTCGCAATGTTGCAACTCTTACGAATATTGTGTTTCATGCTGCTTGAATCCTGCATGGGTAATTTCCTACATGCTTGTCTCTTCTAATTGTATTCTTTGTTACACCCCTTCCCCCTTTGTGGGGCATCATGCAATTAAAGAAAGAATTAAGTGTTGCTGGACTTCGTTGAACAGACAAAAAAGGAAGATGTATGGAAGGTGAAGATTGCAAAGCCAGCCTCTGCCAGTAAAGTTTCTATATCCTTGAAATTTAAAGTGGTTGTAAACTTAGGATGGCTTAGAGTATTGTAATTGTCCTAGAGACTCCACTTCTTGCTTATTTGCTTTGACAAGTGAAATATTTGTAATAGCATTGCATGTAAAATGGGAAACTTTGGCAAACACAAGCCATGACACACACACACACACATACACAATCCCAAGGTTCTTAGATGGCCATGGTTCTCCTAAATCGTTGAAGTATTGTAGACAAGAAGCCGAATTTTATTTCTTCGTTCTAATAATGAAATACACCCCTTTGATTTGGTAGGGACTTATGCAAGTGTTTTTGAGTACTGTGCTGGGAGATGCCGTCATAGTTCAGAGAGTGTGGTAAGTATGTTAGTACAGTCCTGTTATTTGGTTGTTATAAATTCAAATCCTTATACTAGTTTATACATATACTGACCCCACCTAGTGACAAAAAGACTTTGATTGTTGTTGTTGTATTCAAATCCTTAAACTGTGTATGAGTCTCTAGAAATACCTTGTGAAAAGAATATGTTACCCCCTTATCAAGATCGCTTATGCTTTGGATAAAACCTTTTTCTTTGGGAACTTTATCCCCTTCACGCAAGTGTTAGGAGGTAACTGTAGGTCTAGGAATCTATTAGGAAAGAACGGGCTGTATTCCTTGTGCTTTTATTTCACAAGCAGCAGTAGCAATCTATTAATAGCATACTAAATTCTGTTATCTGATATCTCACATATAGTAATTACCAGACATGTGAACGTCACTTGACTAAACTTATTAAGATTATAGGTTCTTTAAGGATAATAATGTCCTCTACTATAGACAGGCTGTCAGCTTCTTTTGCTTATCTTGTAATACAGATCTTATGAGGAAAACTGAAAATGTTTTGGTGTTGGATGCTTTAATAATATGTCATTTTATTAATAAAGCCAAGTTCTTATGTTACAGGTACATGAAAATGCTTATCTTAGTGACTTTCATCACTGCTTTTTTCTGCCATCAAATTCCTCAGGTAAATCTGTAGATAGGAATGATTGTATGTAAGGTACTATAGTTGTCCTCAGACTCAAACGAAAAAGTTTTTCTCATACACAGATCTGGATGTGAGGGGGTAACAAAAATTAATTCCATCATTAGACCCTCTAAATCTTCAAATCCTTGGATCCATAACTGAAAATTTCAAATTGAGTAATCTTCTGTTATCAAAGTAGAACTCATTTTAAAGCTTATCCCCTTGAGTGGGGAACAAACTTGAATAGGTAACAAAATCAACCTTCTTATCTAGACCTGATCATCTAATACCCCAAACACAATAAGTAAATTTTATGAATTCTCAGTATGGATATTTTGATAATCTCTATCTTAAAAGAATCTGGTAATAATATTAGTTATTGCCTAGTAACTATTTTAGGTTACACATATAACTATATCTTGACTTATGAATTTTCATAATCTAATATTTCACCTATAATTAGTTAAAATTAGTGAATTGTTGAATTACAAAGATAGAGAGACTAAAGATGGACTTGAACTACTTTATGGTCCAAACTGGAACTGTATTATTAAATATTATTTGAGAATTAGAAGCTTTTTATCTTTTTATCTATGTTATTGGATCTTCTCCTTTTCAGTTGACCTTGAAATACATAGAAATTTTGATAAAATAACTAGCATTCCCGAAGCAGACACTATTGAATTGGTGGGACTAGTTTGTTTCACCTTTAGGGGTGTAGCAATAGATTTCAAGAAAGATGAATAAATATTCTGCAAAGCCTTCAGCAATCAGCATGTCAACTAAACAAATTTTTTTCATATTTTTAACTTTCGTAAATTCAATTCATATCATCTGTGCCAGATGGGTGTCAAAGCTTTTACAAGCAGGTTTTTATATTGGAGGAAAGGGTTCTAGTGTCTTTAGTACAATCCTGAGTTTGTGCCCTTTCCAGCTATATAAAGTGTTTTTCCATATGTTTCTAAGCAGGGTCAAATAGCACACTCCTAGAGACAAGATTGAATGGCATTAATGTTGTTGTTGGGAGGTAACTTTTAGATTGCTTCTTTCTACTGAATTTGACATTTTTAGCTTCTTGTCCCTTCAGGGATATCTGATAAAATTGAAAAGATACATAGACATTTCCAGCTTCTTGGTTTAACTCTGCTTACCTGTTTAACTTCACATTACTTGTTTGACAGGCAAGGTGAATCATGTGATTCAGTTTGCAAGTTAAGAGGACAATCATGTGTCCCAAATAAGCTTTTGGTGCTTAACCAATGTGATGTGTAAGTGGAACTTTACCTTTTTAAGTTTGTTGCTGATACATTTTGCCAGTTCCCTTTAATCTGTTATCTGCACTGTACATGATATGTGTAATGTAATTATTTGTGGATTGCATTGTTTTAATATATGAGACCATATTTAATTATATGATTGCATTTGCCTGCTTTTAGTTTCTAAGTTGGACAAATTATCTATAATTGCATCTGTTGATAGTGCCATCATGCCACCAATGATGTATTGTGTACAGAAGGAATGTCACGCATGGAGATATTTGATTCGTTTCATTTAAGATAGTTCTCTTATAAATTAGTCAATCTTATTGGCAGCATGCAGAAATATATGAGTTGCAAGGGAGCTTGTTTGGCAAGCATGGGAACAGATCAACCTGCTGAAGTTGTTCACGATGCCCCAAAGCATTTGGTAACAACTTGGTTCTGCTCTAAAATTAATTTTTTTCAATTTGAATTTTTTCGGATCTATGAAAGAAGTGATACACTAGTACATGATCTTCTTTTCTATATAACATGGATAAAAGTGATAAGGCCCAGTGCCATAGAATGCTTATTTTGCACTTTTACTGAAATGGGCAATTGATGGGAGCACTAGAAACTGAGAACTTCCTTGACTTTTTTCTGGATCCTACTATCTTATCTTGTAGAGCTCTTGCAATATTACACGAGTTTGTTTGATATGTCCCATATGTGTCTTGCATAAGTGCATTAGTGCAATGCCTTCTTAATATCTTCCTCTTTCTTTGAATTTGTTGGTCAGTGAAACTAAAATGATCTAGACCTTCTACACTACAAGAAACACAAACCAACATTTATGACGAAATATTCATTTATTTTGCTTTCACTAGGCACAAACTGTTTCAAGATTCTGAAAACCTGTTTAAACTTACATCAAACAAGACAATATGGGACTCATATTAGTCAATGTTAATTTCCTGTTTTCTTTTATCAGAACCCAGGATCATGTTTATACAATGAGAGACAATCTTCGCTGTCCTGCGATGGCTCACACCAGTATACAAGGAGACTGTGCCCCTGTGCATAGGGAAACTACATGGTAAGTCTTAGTTCCTCTAATATAATAATTTTTAAACGGAAAAAACTACATGAATAGTACAGAATTTAGCTAAACAACTTTTCAGCCTCCTAAGCTATGGTGGTTATTAGTTGGTCTCTATAGCTGATCCCACCTAGTAGAAATAAGTTTTGGGTTGTCATTGTTGTTTGTCGTTGAAGCTAAACGTTAGTGTCAATGGATACATATAGTCAATCCCACTTAGTGAAAAAATGTTTTGGTTGTTGTTTGTTTGTTGTTGAAGCTATGCCCTTTACCCCTCCCCCCTGTTTATCTATCATTAGATTGAGTAACCATGCATGATTGACAAATTTAAATTGGATGGAAGTCTCTAATTTGCTTGCATTATATTTTGCAGTCTTGGAGAAGTTTGCTTCCAATTTCTGCCACAGCTGTTGCTAACCACAACCATTTTGGTCGCCAAAATGCTCATGATGTCAACTATAATTGTTTCTCTCTAGAGCAATAGTTAAGGGACTATTATTCTAGGTTTTTGACAGAAAATGCAAAAGCGTGATAGAAAGGCAATGTATCTGTCATTTGTTGCAAATCATCATCCGGCTGTATTATATCTTGATCTATTTGTAAAATTTTCAACATAGGAAAGTAGTTGATATTGATGAGAATGATATTTATTAAGCTAGTTATTTTCTAAAGTCTATCAGATTGCGAAGGGTCGGCTTGGCTCAGCGGTATGCACACTTGCCATAGGGTTTGAGGTCATAGGTTCGAATTAGCCTCTGCAAAAAAAAAAAAAAANAAAAAAAAAAAAAAAAAAAAAAAGGGGTAAGATTACCTAGTATATTCCCTTCCCCAAACACTCTCACCAAGTGGGGACTCAAAGTGGGTTGACCCTATCAGATTGAGACTGAGAGCTCGTGTTTTGACTTAGCCACCAAAGTAGGCCACTCGGGCATATTGTGTTTGCTCTTCAAATGGTTTTTGAAATAACTCATTTTGCATTACAAAATGCAAGGTGGCTATTATACGTAGCTGCACAAACAGATTATTATGTCTCCATGAATTTGAATTCGTAAACTCATTGAATGACAAGTTCCGGTAAAACAGAGTCGGAGCTAAAGCTAAAGAGAGAAACATAGAAGTCACTGCTTAGCAACTGAATTAGCATTTAGAATGTGGTAACAATAAAAAACAAGAAGGCAGGCTTTACGTTTGTCTTTTCATGTACTCATTGATTTAAATGACGTCTTATAGCTTTATATGATGTTGATAGGAAGAAATTTGAAATCTGGAAACTACAAAGATAAATTAATATAAAAATACCCAAATTATACAGTGTATACTTAGAAAGTATAGTCTGTTTTGAAGATTTTCTTGGAGAATGGCGTCGATGATGATGATGTGGCAACTCCATTATCAACATCAGTGGCTTGGTCTTGTTCATCGGCATCATCAAAAGCAGGATGAGCGAAAATGTTGGCAAGAAGCTGAGTGCCTCTCAATGCATTGGTCAAAGGCAAATGACCTTGAGGAGTATCGTCGTTAAGTTCCCAAATGAATTCAGTAGGGAAAGACCTATAGTTGTATTGCTCGATTTCGGTGTCAAGCTTCTTCATCCAACCGAGTTTGATGAAGAATTTGGTGAAATCCCTATCTGATTTGTCGAAAATCTTCTTCTGCACGCTGTAACCGAATTTGTTGTCGCTGTAGTGTTTCCAGAGATCATCGATGGCTTTGAGATCGGATTGGGAGATGAATTTGACTTCGGAGAAGAAGACATAGCCGCGTTTTAGAGCAGGGTCGCCGGCGAGAACGATGAGTAGGCGGCGAGTCTCTTCGTCGGCTTGGCGGAAGTTTTGAGCGGCGAGGTGGTCGCGGAGGAGGTCGAAGGAGACGGTGGTGGTGGAGGAGGGAGAGGAGGAAGTAATGGGGGAAACAGAGAAGGTAATAACAGTGGTGGAAGAAGAAGATGAAGAGAGAGAGTGAAAGAGAGAAGGATTATTAGTGTTGTGTTTGAGGAAAAGAGGTGTTTCATAGAGAAAATGGCGTTTGGGGAGAGAATGGTGGTGGTGGGGGATAGAAGTTGAACGGAGAGAATTATGAGTGGCCATTTCAAGTGAAGAGGATGAATGAAGAATGAAATGGTATTGGTATTGGTATGATAGTGTGTGTTACATGGAAGAAAGAAGATGATAAGGAATATGTGAAGAGGAAGTTAGAAGGGCTCATCAAAAGCAATACAATACTAGTTTCTGATTGGTTAGCTTTGGCTCAGGCTAGATCACACTCCCTTCTTTGTCCCCATCCTCTGCATCTGCAATATCCCTTTCTCCATTTTTAAACTTTTCTTTCTTCATTTTTCTTTTAAATAGGATAGCTCAAATTCTATTTTTGGCCATGTGAAGATCAATTTCAATCCTATTCTTTATTTATTTATTTATTTATTTATTTATTTATTTTGATAAATTAGTCTTATTATCTTTTATGTTTCTAATTTACTTTTATTATAATGACAATATAATTATATATCTTTTATTTTAAATTGGAATGAAATGAGTACGAAATTTTTTGTTATTTTTTTTAAAGTCATTTCAAAATTTAGTTGTTGTTATTAATAAATAAAGTCAAATTAAATATTAAAAATTAATCGTGCTTTTTACGGTTAAATAAACAAAGCTCATCATATTTTTTTCGTTTTAAGTCTAAATGCGATAAATTCATAATTATAAATTAGCTTTGATGAGTCTTTTTTCTTCTTAAATTAAGATCATTAACAAATGAAGTCAAAGCAAATCCAAATATAAATTTGAGACCAAAAGTAAAAAGTTATAGAAAATGTATCATCAATCTTATAAAAAAATAAATAAAATGGTTGAACTGAAGGTCATCACAAATATATGGAATCAAAAATGTAATTTAGCCGATCCCATATGCCATGCCCATGCCCATATCTGTTTATATACTCCCCATTGGTTTATCTCTCTTCTTCACTTGTAAGTTGTAAGGATTATAAATGAATCTCTAAAGTTATACACATGCGTGCTGAACTTTTCTCTTTAGGAAAAGATAATAGTATAACCAAATAGAACTTTGAGTTTATCTGCGATGGAGTTGTCCAAAAGAGCACATTATTTAATTAAACATTACATACATTCGATGACGGATTAAACAGACAGTAAATATATAAATTGATTTTTATAAAATATGCAAATTAATAATCTTATTTTTAAAAGATTAATTTATATTGGCTTAAGTGCACTTCTGGTCCCATAACTATGACAAAGGTTTCATTTTGGTCCCATAACTTTTTTTGTTGCAATTTTGGTCCCATAACTTCTCAAAAGGTTCCACCGTTAGTCCCTTGGTGAATTCCATCCATATTTAGCCGTTAAGTATGACGTGGCATAGTGACTAGGATCATGATGTGGCAAAATAAGATGAAATGGACTGAAATAGGATCTATATGCAACATATTAAAACTTATCTATACCCAACCACAATATATACAAAGAGTGGTACTTCCTCTTCTTCGTCAGCCCAACGGGACTTCCTCTTCCTCGTTCCGCTTCCCGATTTGTCGTCGCTGCCGCTTTGGTCGTTCGACTCTAGCTAAGGATCCCATTGACTTCGTCGGTGCCTTCTGCTTGAAGTCTCTTCTTCCCCACCAGATTGGTCCCTATCAGTACCACTCTTTGTATATATGGTGGTTGGGTATTGATAAGTTTTAATATGTTGCATATAAATCCTATTTCAGTCCACTTCATCTTATTTCGTCATATCATGATCCTAGTCACTATGCCACGTCATACTTAACGGCTAAATATGGATGGAATTCACCAAGGGAATAATGGTGGAACCTTTTGAGAAGTTATGGGACCAAAATTGCAACAAAAAAAGTTATGGGACCAAAATGAAACCTTTGTCATAATTATGGGACCAAAA